>JAPPVO010003370.1:0-30497 GCA_030407325.1 Camellia japonica | reverse complement strand
CGGAAGTTCGGAGGCGGGGCGCACGGCCGCGACTCTGAGACTTCTGAACGAGCACAGTATGCAACATCACCGAGCGCTCAATCGGTGACGTCTGAGTCTTAAGGTCGGTTAAAAATGGGGTGTCTACAGCGGGGTAATGTACGCTCGAGCGGAGGCTTGTGTCACACGCTCGAGCGTGGGAGTTTACGCTTGAGCGGGGACCTTTGTTGCATGTCCGCTCGAGCGGGGAAACCTGCGCTCGAGCGGGGAACTGTTTTTCTGAAAATTCTGAAACTGTTTTCTGAGTGCATCTTTGCATCCTCATTCCATTCTAGGCATTCTTAGGCCTAGTTTAAGACATCTTAATGAGGATATGGATGTAGAACCACACCGAGGCAAATTAGGGATTAAGTTATTATCTTTCCCAACTGTGTAGCTTAGTGTGTGTTCAATCTGTTAACTGTGTAGGGTTGGCTTACCGAGGAGACGCTCTAGCTTACTGTAGCCCAGAACTCTGTGAGTAACAACTGTGTGAAGATATATTCAAAAATGATTATCTTCTGAACTGATACTGTTTACTGAACTGATACTGTTTACTGAATCGAACTGTTTACTGAAATGTATTGTGGCATCCTTAGCACCTACTGTTCACTGTTACTGCCACTGTTACAGAGATCTCTGTCGGTTCCCAAGTTTGGAACCACTACTATTTACTGTTATGATGGCCATTCTGTATTTTTGATATGGAACAACGTGCTGCACGGAGCTAAGTGCTACAGAGTGAGCCACCTCTAGAGTCTGTGCGAGACACCTCTTGAATCCATAAGTACTGTACTGTTTTCTGAAATGGTACTATTACTGTTACTGTACTGCTACTGATGGCCATCATTCACTGTTTGGTCTGTTAAGACCTGGTCTTTCAAGACCTACCGTTTACTGTACCGTATGCTAATGGATGTACCACATATCACTGTTTTGACTGAACAACTGATATGGCCTGAAATATGAGCCACAAACTGAATAACTGAAAAACTGATTGAAATGACTGTTTTCAATACTGAAAGGACATTCATTCTTAACCTCTTGACGCGTTGTGTTATTCACTGGGCTTTAGCTCACTGCTCATATATATATGTAGGTGTTCAAGCACCGGACCGTTGCTAGCAGCGTCAGGGTAAACTCCAGTTTTGTCAAGCCAACCACTGTGCCTCACTGCGAGGTTCCGAGCCTATCAAGCTATGGCTTAGGGGCTTAGGGGTGTTTCATTTCCCCCATCTGTCTCTGTACCTGTTTTGTATAACTGTATAGACTGATAGCACTGTACTGTATCGTTTACTGTACTGTTTAGTAGGGATTAAGTCCCTGTACTGAATGATTGTATATATGATGCATACTATTCTGTACTGAAAGTATAAATGTATGAAAAGTCTTTTTGCATACAGACTGTCACAGCTCATTGGACATTGTTTTATTTACTGTATTGGCTTCCGCCATGCCCCTGTACTCTGTATTACTGTTTTACTGTTAAGCAGGCCTTCGGTAATCTCGGATTACTGGCCGGTTACGGTGCTAAACCCATAGGGGCGGGTTTGGGTCGTGACAAATAGGTTGGTTCAAACAGGTCAAGAGGTTCAAAGAGGTTTAAAAAAAAAAAAAAAAATACACTAACCGGTCGACCCACCGGTCGACCCCTGCTTTGATGACAACCATTGGAGCAGTATGTATCAGATTAAGAAAATAGTCTTTTTTTACTCAGATTTAGTGAAAAATTTGATGAACCGTTGGAGATGCTCTAAGTGTTCATAACATTATTATTAGGCGTGAAACGTTGGAAATTAGGTTAAGGGAGGGGTTGGGAAGTCTGAAAAAATGGACTGTCAAAAGTAGAGGTTGCCAAGTCAGGATGAGAAGGGCTGTCGGAGTTGGTGGTCTAGAGAAGAGGAGTAAAGTTGGGATTAAGCGGGTTCAAAAAAAATAAAATAAAATAAAAAGGGGGGGGGGTGGACAATAATTTAGAAGGCAGATCCAAATAAATTTAGAAAGAGCTATTAGAAGCACTTCATATTAGAAAGAGTTATTTGAAGAGTGATATCTGAACCTAAAGGACCTATTACAAATTTCAATCCCGTTTCAATGATTCAAATCGTTTATTTTATAAAATCATACATATATACATAAACAAGGGTGGAGTTAGAAATTTGATTTTTTTTTTTTGGGGGGGGGGGAAGGTATGTATGCAAAATATATACACACACGTTACATACCATTTGATTTAAAAATAATAATAAAAAGTGACATGTACCATTTATATTAATAATATCAACTTGAAAAAAATTATATTATTAACTAATAGGTTATTGAACGAACTGCTCTGGATTATTTTGGTGACCTTTTCATGGCCTCTAGTTCAAGTTCTGGAGCAGAACTTCTTGAGCATGTACCTCCCATTGTTACTGAGGCCATGAATTCATCTTTGCTTGCTTCGTTTTCGGAGGATGAAGTGAGAGTTGCTTTGTTCCAAATGCATCCCATAAAAGCTCCTGGGCCTGATGGTAAGCCGACTTTATTTTTTCAAAAATTTTGGCACATTACCAGTAAGACTGTTTGTGGTGCGGTTTTGGGTTTCCTCAATGGGGGGCATGACATTTCTTTGTTGAATGAAACCTTTATTGTGTTAATTCCGAAGGTAAAGGAGCCTAAATCTTTTTCGCAATTTCGGCCTATTAGTTTATGCAATGTGGTCTACAAAATAATTTCAAAGGTTCTTGCAAACCGTCTCAAATTATTGCTTCCGTCAATGATCTCGGAATCTCAGTGTGCCTTTGTGCCTGGTCGTCTCCTCACTGATAATGTCCTTATTGCTTTTGAAATCTTTCACTGGCTCAAATCTCGTCGCCATGGGTCTGATGGTTATATGGCTTTAAAGCTTAATATGAGTAAAGCCTATGACCGTGTTGAGTGGGCTTTCTAGGAGAGTACTTTGGTTCGTTTGGGTTTTGCTCCCGAGTTTGTTGCTTTAATTATGCAGTGTGTGTCCTCTGTCTCATATTCGGTGCTTATCAATGGTGTACCTTCGCCACGTTTCTTTCCCTCGCGGGGATTGCGTCAAGGGGACCCTATTTCTCCATATTTATTTATCCTTATGCTTGAAGCCCTTTCATGTATGATACATAATGCTGTTGGGCGGCAATTGTTATATGGCGTGAAGTTGAGTCTTTCGGGGCCACGGGTGTCCCATCTTTTCTTTGCTGATGATAGTTTGGTTTTTGCAAAGGCGTCTTTTGATGAAGCTCAAGTTGTGATGCGTATTTTGAGTGTTTTTGAGGAGGCATCGTGTAATTACCCTCACACTGATTACCGATTAATTACCGACTATGGCTAAACTGAAACTGATTGTGACTGATAATTGAAGTAATTAAAATACTGAATTGACTGACTAAAATCTGAAACTGAATGATTGACTGTATTTGTTTGAAATATATTACTATCTGTTTGACTGTTTGACTATCTGTTCATATCCTTGTGTTTAAACTTCTAATTGAAGGCCTTATCGACGACCGAACCGGAAATCGATTAGTGTTTTATGATCGTCATAATTTATGTGATTTTATGGTGTAATTATCTGAAAAGTGATTTGGTATGATTAAATTAGATTAAAATAAGTTTAATTGCATACTTGGCCTTAATTACCATATTGCCATGTGAGTGGGCCACTAGCTTGGCACTTTTGAGACTCTATCTTGCATTACACAACACATTTCATCAGCCAAATTCTTGTGTTCATAACCGACTATAGAGAGAGAGGAAGTGAGAGAGTGAGTTCATTTTGCTTCATCTTGGATTGGCTTGTAAGACTTGAAGAAATTGTAGGAGATTTGCCTTCTTGAGCCTCTAGACTTGTCATTGAGGAACCTAGGTATGAATCTCATCCTCCTAATTGTGTATTTAAGCCCTATCTAGCATGGATCATGATAATTTAAAGAGTTAAGTCAAGAATTGGTTCAATAATGTTGAATTGGAGCTCATTCCATGCATGCATGTTTGTATTGTTGAGTTTTGGGTTGATTTCATGGCAAATGTTGCATGCATGATCATGTTAATGTTTAGGACCATGATTTCATCTTGTTTTTGAAAGAAATGAGCTCATTTGAGCAAGCATTTGAAGCTTTGATTTGATTTAATCTCATGCATGTCACTTTGTAACATGTTCATGCATGATTATGAGAAATGGGTTTGAAAATGAGTTTAATTGAAACGCCCTTGGGCCTTGATTTCTCAAATTGACCTTTGTAACATGTTGTTCTAGGAGTTTACTTATGTTTTCCAGAAAATTAGCCCAAGAGGATCGAAATTTTAGCATTTAAACTTGATTATGAGCTTGGGACTCAAGTCTGGAATTTCCAGATTTTGGTTGTCCGCTCGAGCGGGGGACGTGCCGCTCGAGCGGGAAAAACGAGCTCCCAGCATCTTGCACTGTGCATCAGTCCGCTCGAGCGAAGTATTGGACGCTCGAGCGGAGGACTGGGTGACACGCTCGAGCGGGCGTCGAGCGTGAATTTCACCTATCCAGTACTTTTTGGTCCGCTCGAGCGGGGAAGTTGACGCTCGAGCGGGGACCTTTGTTGCATGTCTGCTCGAGCGGTGAAACCTGCGCTCGAGCGGGACTCTGTTTTTCTGAAAAATTCTGAAAATGTTTTCTAAGTGCATCTTTGCATCCTCATCCCATCCTAGGCATTCTTAGGCCTAGTTTAAGGCATCTTAATGAGGATATAGATGTAGAACCACACCGAGGCAATTTAGGGATTAAGTTATTACTTTCCCACTGTGTAGCTTAGTGTGTGTTCAATCTGTACTGTGTAGGGTTGGTGACTGGAGACGCGTTCTAGCTTACTGTAGCCCAGAACTCTGTGAGTAACAATTGTGTAAAGATATGTTCAAAATGATTATCTTCTGAACAACTGAACTGTACTGTTTTCTGAACTATTTACTGTTTACTGAATGAATGTATGTCCTATATTATGAACTGTATTGTGGCATCCTTAGCACCTACTGTTTACTGTTACTGTTACAGAGATCTCTGTCGGTTCCCTCGTTAGAACCACTACTGTTTACTGATTGATGGCCATCACTTACTGTTCGGTCTTTTAAGACCTACTGTTTACTGTTATGCTAATGGATGTACCACATATGACTGAATAACTGTTCTGACTGATAGACTGAAATACTGTTTAATGAACTGTTTTCATTACTGTAAGGACATTCATTCTTAACCCCTTTACGCATTGTGTTATTCACTGGGCTTTAGCTCACTGCTCATATATATATGTAGGTGTACAGGCACCAGACCAATGCTAGAAGCGTCGGAGTAAACTCCAGTTTTGTCAAGCCAATCACTGTGCCTCACTGCGAGGTTCCGAGCCTGCCAAGCTTAGGCTATGGGGTGTTTTAGTTTCCCCCTTCTGTTCCGTTTTGTAATACTGTATAGACTGATAGTACTGTACTGTCTTATGGGGATTAGGCCCCTGTTTTGTATGATTGTAAATATTGTGCATACTGTTCTGTACCGTATATATGTGAATGTATGAAAAGTCTTTTTGCGTACAGACTGTCACAGCTCATTGGGCATTGTTTTATTACTGCATTGGCTTCCGCCATGCCCCTGTACTCTGTTTTACTGTATTACTGTTAAGCAGGCCTTCGGTAGTCTCAGATTACTGGCCGGTTACGGTGCTAAACCCATAGGGGCGGGTTTGGGTCGTGACAGAGTGGTATCAGAGCGATACTTAACCACGAGTTATACCGCACACACGTGTCCAAATGAGCTAGAGGATGTCCTAGAAAAGTGATTAGGGCATTACATGAGCATGATAAGTGTGTGTTATGACATGACTGAATATGTGCTAATGTGATAAACTGTTAAGTGTGCAACTGCTTATGTTTTTAATTGCTATAACTGCTTATAGTGAAATGGATAATGCAAATGAATCTGAGTCCTCATCCACTGAGGCAAGAATGGCAAGAATGGAAAGAATGATGGAATTGATAACTGCAAGATTAGAGCAACAACAGAATCAACAGCCCCCACCTCCTCCTCCGGCTGTACCGGAACAGAATGTGAATGTACAGAATGTTAATGCTAATGATGGGGACATAATTGCTCTTACCCAGAAGTTCAGCAAACTGAAACCACCATCCTTTCAGGGAGGCCTTGAATTGTTAAAAGCTGAAGCATGGGTTTTGGAGACTGAAAAACTGTTTGAAGTGTTTCCGTGCTCGGAAGCAAACAAAGTACTGTTAGCTACCTTCACCTTGCAAGAAGAGGCCAGAAGGTGGTGGATGCTTACCCGTGATGACAACATTGCTATGACCTGGGCTCAATTCGAAGTAGCCTTATTTGAAAAGTACTTCCCTCAGTGTGTCAGGGATAGGAAGGTGACTGAATTTGAACAACTGAGACAGGGCACGATGTCCGTCGCTGAATACGAAACAAAGTTCACCGAGCTTGCTAGATATGCCCCACACATGGTGGACACTGATTACAAGAAGGCCAGAAGGTTTAAAGGCGGCCTGAATGTTGCAATACTGGACAGAATAAGTGTTCTGAAATTACCGACTTATGTGAATGTTCTCGACCGAGCCTTGATGGCTGAAGCGAACATCGAAGCTGTGAAATAATCTGAAACGCCGGCATCTGAATGGCGTAGTAAAATGCAGGGTTTTAAGTTCAAGAAAGGCAAGAACAACCCGCTGAACAAAAAGCAAAATACAAGGTCAACAACTACTTTTAGTCAAGGGAACCGTTCCATCCCGCCCTGTTCCGAATGCGGTAAGAACATAAGGGATTTGTTATAAAATTTCTGGTGCTTGTATTAGGTGTGGCAAGGTAGGCCACATGGTTAAAGATTGCCCTTCCATTGCTCCGGGCAATAGTAAAGCTGCAGGCAGCGCCGCAGCATCAACTGTAGCACCAAAACCGAACCCCAAAGCTACCGGGAAAGAGCCTATGCGGAGGGCCGAGTGTTCGCCCTAGTACCGGAGACGTGCAAAATACTGAGAACGTTGTGTCAGGTATCCTCTCTATTTGTACTCAAAATGCATATGTACTTGATTGATTCGGGGTCTACACACTCATATGTATCGCATGCTTTTTCACAGAAATTGAATAGACCCTTAGAACCCATGAACTATCTGTTAGCTGTATCATCACCTGTTGGAGGATCCATGACATGTGCTTATATGTACCCTGCATGTGAAATCATTGTTGGAGATATGCATCTGTTTATTGATTTACTGCCATTGAACATTGATCATTTTGATGTAATATTGGGGATGGACTGGTTACAAAAATATCATGCTACCATTGACTGTGTGACAAAGCAAGTTGTTTTCCATCCACCTGGTTTACCCGAATTTGTGTTTAATGGGGTTGGAGTAGTACCTCCTCCGTATTTGATTTCTTCTGTGAAAGCCGTTAAATTGATTAGAAAGGGGTGTAAGGGATCTGTGTTCTGTATTGACAGTATCTACTGGTGATAATGTTAAAACTGATGTGAACTGTATTCTATAGTCAGAGAATTCCCAGATGTGTTTCCAGATGATTGCCAGGGGATTTGATTGACAGGGAGATTGAGTTCACCGTTGATGTGATTCCGGGTACACAGCCCGTATCGAAAACTCCTTACCGAATGGCTCAAACTGAATTGAAAGAATTAAAAGTGCAACTGCAAGAACTATTAGACAAGAAGTTTATCAGGCCTAGTACTTCACCGTGGGGCGCACCTGTCTTATTTGTGAAAAGAAAGACGGCTCACTGAGACTTTGTATCGATTACCGTGAACTGAACAAGGTAACTGTGAAAAATAAATACCCATTGCCACGTATTAATGACCTGTTTGATCAGTTACAGGGTGCTCAAGTGTTCTCTAAGATTGATCTCAGATCCGGATACCATCATTTGAAAGTTAAACCTGAGGACATTGACAAAACTGCTTTTCGAACGAGGTATGGACATTATGAATTTTTAGTTATGCCTTTCGGAGTTACCAATGCACCTGCTGCATTTATGGACCTCATGAACAGGATCTTTAAACCATACCTTGATGATTTTATTATTGTTGTATTCATAGATGACATACTGATTTACTCTAAGACTAGAGAAGAACATGAACATCATCTGAGACTTGCCCTACAGACCCTAAGAGAATAGAAACTTTATGCTAAACTGTCTAAATGTGAGTTTTGGCTTGATCATGTTATGTTTTTGGGGCATGTTGTTAGCAAAGATGGAATTTCTGTTGATCCACAGAAAATTGAAGCTGTAGTAAACTGGCCTAGACCAACAAATGTGACAGAAGTCCGAAGCTTTTTGGGATTGGCTGGATATTACAGGATTTGTCAAAGATTTCTCCAAAATTGCCTTATCATTGACTCAGTTAACTCAGAAGGGGACATCATTTGACTGGACCGACCAAAGGGAATCAGCATTCCAAGAGTTGAAAACTCGACTAGTGACTGCACCTGTTCTTACCTTACCTTCAGGTACGGATGGTTATACTGTGTTTAGTGATGCTTCTCATAAGGGTTTCGGATGTGTTTTAATGCAGAATGGGAGAGTAATTGCTTATGCTTCCCGACAACTGAGACCGCATGAAAAGAACTACCCGACCCATGATTTGGAACTCGCTGCAGTAGTATTTGCACTGAAAATCTGGCGTCACTACCTTTATGGGGCGATGTGAAGTGTATACCGACCACAAGAGTCTGAAATACTTCTTCACCCAGAAAGAACTGAACATGAGACAACGGAGATGGCTAGAACTGATTAAAGACTATGACCTACAGATTCTGTATCATCCGGGAAAAGCCAACACCGTTGCCGATGCACTGAACCGGAAGTCAATTGCAAATTTAGCTTGTTTGCTCACTGGACAGAAAGAGTTGCTTTGTGACCTTGAAAAATCTGAAATTGAAGTTGTTTTGAGAGAACAAGGTGGAACAATAGCCACTATTTCTGCTCAACCGGCACTGATTGAAGAAATTAAAGAGAAACAACAACTGGATGACTTCTTGAAGAAGGTCATCGAAGAAAGAGAATCTAAACCGAGACCGGGTTTCGAATTTGAAAACAATGTATGAAATTTCAAGGAAGACTGTGTGTACCGAATGATTCTGAATTGAAAAGAAGAGTTCTGCAGAGGGCCAACACAAATTTTCTATCCATCCAGGGAATACGAAAATGTACCAAGATTTGAAACTGAATTTCTGGTGGCCGGGAATGAAGAAAGAATTTCCGATTTGTTCAAAATGTCTTCATTGCCAACAAGTCAAAGCTGGACATCAACGACCTGCAGGCTTATTGCAGCCCTTACCGATACCGGGGTGGAAATGGGAGCATATCACTATGGATTTTATCGTTGGATTGCCTCGCTCCAGAAAAGGTATGGACTCAATTTGGGTTATTGTTGATAGACTGGCTAAATCTGCAAACTTCTTACCTGTTAAGACGATTTATAATGCGGACAAATTGGCTATACTCTATATTGATGAAATTGTTAGACTGCATGGAGTGCCTGTGTCTATTGTTTCTAACAGGGATTCGAAGTTTACATCGAGATTCTGGCAAAGCCTACAGACTGCATTGGGTACCGAATTGAGACTGAGTAGTGCCTATCATCCTCAGACAGATGGCCAGTCAGAAAGGACCATCCAGACTTTGGAGGATTTATTGAGAATGTGTCCTTGATTTTCAGGAAAACTGGGAAAGCCATTTGCCATTGGCTGAATTTGCCTACAACAACAGTTATCATTCGAGTATTGGTATAGGGCCTTTCGAGGCATTGTATGGCAGAAAATGTAGATCTCCGATTTGCTAGGCAGAAGTTGGAGATGGGCCTTTGTTTGGGCCCGAGATTGTTTATGAAACGACTGAGAAAGTAAAACTGATACAGCAGAGACTGAAAACTGCGCAGAGCAGACAGAAAAGTTATGCAGATGTCAGAAGGCGAGACAGAGAATATGAAGTGGGTGATCACGTTTTTGTGAAAGTGACACCGATGAAAGGCCAGACTCGTTTTGGAGTCAAGGGCAAGTTAGCGCCAAGATATGTCGGACCGTATGAGATTATTGAGAAGATCAATCCGGTGGCGTATCAAGTTGCGCTTCCTCCTGAAATGGAGCATATGCACAACGTCTTCCACATTTCGATGTTGAGAGATCTGACATGTATCTCCGGGATCCTTTTCATGTGATAGAGCCTACTCGTGTGGTGTTGAGTGATGGCTACACTTACGAGGAACAGCCTATACAGATTGTGAATAGACGGATCAAGAAGTTGAGAAACAAAGAGATCCCGTTAGTGAAAGTGGACTGGCAAAACCATGGTGGTGTGTATGCCACTTGGGAAAGGGAAGATGACATGGCTAAAAGATATCCTGAATTGTTTCCACTGAATCCTGTTTTCTTCCAGAACGAAGGTAACTCGAGTTTAGAGGACTAAACTCTTTTTAAGGAGGGGAGACTGTAATGACCCTCACACTGATTACCGATTAATTACCGACTATGGCTAAACTGAAACTGATTGTGACTGATAATTGAAGTAATTGAAATACTGAACTGACTGACTGAAATCTGAAATTGAATGATTGACTGTATTTGTTTGAAATGTATTTCTATCTATTTGACTGTTTGACTATCTATTCATATCCTTGTGTTTAAACTTCTAATTGAAGGCCTTATCGGCGGCCGAATCGGAAATCGATTAGTGTTTTATGATCGTCATAATTTATGTGATTTTATGGCGTAATTATCTGAAAAGTGATTTGGTATGATTAAATTAGATTAAAATAAGTTTAATTGCATAGTTGGCCTTAATTACCATATTGCCATGTGAGTGGGCCACTAGCTTGGCACTTTTGAGACTCTATCTTGCATTACACAACACATTTCATCAGCCAAATTCTTGTGGTCATAACCGACTATAGAGAGAGAGGAAGTGAGAGAGTGAGTTCATCTTGTTTGATCTTGGATTGGCTTGTAAGACTTGAAGAAATTGTAGGAGATTTGCCTTCTTGAGCCTCTAGACTTGTCATTGAGGAACCTAGGTATGAATCTCATCCTCCTAATTGTGTATTTAAGCCCTACCTAGCATGGATCATGATAATTTAAAGAGTTAAGTCAAGAATTGGTTCAATAATGTTGAATTGGAGCTCATTCCATGCATGCATGTTTGTATTGTTGAGTTTTGGGTTGATTTCATGGCAAATGTTGCATGCATGATCATGTTAATGTTTAGGACCATGATTTCATCTTGTTTTTGAAAGAAATGAGCTCATTTGAGCAAGCATTTGAAGCTTTGATTTGATTTAATCTCATACATATCACTTTGTAGCATGTTCATGCATGATCATGAGAAATGGGTTTGAAAATGAGTTTAATTGAAACGCCCTTAGGCCTTGATTTCTCAAATTGACCTTTGTAACATGTTGTTCTAGGAGTTTACTTATGTTTTCCAGAAAATTAGCCCAAGAGGATCGAAATTTTAGCATTTAAACTTGATTTTGAGCTTGGGACTCAAGTCTGGAATTTCCAGATTTTGGTTGTCCGCTCGAGCGGGGGAAGTGCCGCTCGAGCGGGAAAAACGAGCTCCCAGCATCTTGCACTGTGCATCGGTCCGCTCGAGCAGAGTATTGGACGCTCGAGCGGAGGACTGGGTGACACGCTCGAGCGGGCGTCGTGCGTGAATTTCACCTATCCAGTACTTTTTGGTCCGCTCGAGCGGGGAAATTGACGCTCGAGCGGGACCTTTGTTGCATGTCCGCTCGGCGGTTGAAACCTGCGCTCGAGCGGGACTCTGTTTTTCTGAAAAATTCTGAAAATGTTTTCTAAGTGCATCTTTGCACCCTCATCCCATCCTAGGCATTCTTAGGCCTAATTTAAGGCATCTTAATGAGGATATAGATGTAGAACCACACCGAGGCAATTTAGGGATTAAGTTATTACTTTCCCACTGTGTAGCTTAGTGTGTGTTCAATCTGTACTGTGTAGGGTTGGTGACTGGAGACGCGCTCTAGCTTACTGTAGCCCAGAACTCTGTGAGTAACAATTGTGTAAAGATGTTCAAAATGATTATCTTCCGAACAACTGAACTGTACTGTTTTCTGAATTGTTTACTTGTTTTACTGAATGAATGTATGTCCTATATTATGAACTGCACTGTGGCATCCTTAGCACCTACTGTTTACTGTTACTGTTACAGAGATCTCTGTCGGTTCCCTCGTTGGAACCACTACTGTTTACTGATTGATGGCCATCACTTACTGTTCGGTCTTTTAAGACCTACTGTTTTTGTTATGCTAATGGATGTACCGCATATGACTAAATAACTGTTCTGACTGAAAGACTGAAATACTGTTTAATGAACAGTTTTCATTACTGTAAGGACATTCATTCTTAACCCCTTTACGCATTGTGTTATTCACTGGGCTTTAGCTCACTGCTCATATATATATGTAGGTGTACAGGCACCGGACCAATGCTAGAAGCGTCGGGGTAAACTCCAGTTTTGTCAAGCCAACCACTGTGCCTCACTGTGAGGTTCCGAGCCTGCCAAGCTTAGGCTATGGGGTGTTTTAGTTTCCCCTTCTGTTCCGTTTTGTAATACTATATAGACTGATAGTACTGTACTGTCTTATGGGGATTAGGCCCCTGTTTTGTATGATTGTAAATATTGTGCATACTGTTCTGTACCGTATATATGTGAATGTATGAAAAGTCTTTTTGTGTACAGACTGTCACAGCTTATTGGGCATTGTTTTATTACTGTATTGGCTTCCGTCATGCCCCTGTACTCTGTTTTACTGTATTACTGTTAAGCAGGCCTTCGGTAATCTCGGATTACTGGCCGGTTACGGTGCTAAACCCATAGGGGCGGGTTTGGGTTGTGACACATCGGGGCAGAAAGTCAATTTGGATAAGTCTTCAGTATTTTTTAGCAAGAATGTTGATGACCACTCCAAACAAGCCATTTCTCATCTGCTGGGAATGGAGGCTATGGCAACAAATGGGAAGTATTTGGGTATGCCCACCTTTGTTGGTGTATCAAAAAGGGAGGTGTTTGGGTATATCAAAACAAATATTTGGAAACATTTAAATGGTTGGAAAGAAAAGTTTTTATCGGCTGCGGGGCATGATATTTTGATTAAGGCCGTTGCACAAGCTATTCCTGTTTTCATCATGTCCTGTTTCATGCTTCCGGTGGGCCTTTGTCATGAAATTGATTCAATGATTAGTCATTTTTGGTGGGGTCAACGTAAGGAAGAAAGGAAGATCCATTGGCTTAGGTGGAGCAAACTTTGCTTGCCAAAACAGAAGGGAGGTTTGGGTTTTCGTAGTTTGGTGGCTTTTAATAGAGCGATGCTTGCAAAACAAGTTTGGCGGCTTCTCAAGCATCCGGAGTCCTTGGCGGCGCAGTTGCTTAAATCTCGGTATTTTCCTAATTCCTCTGTTTTGGATGCTTTATTGGGTTGTAATCCGTCTTTAACTTGGAGAAGCATTCATGGTTAGAGATCTCTTTTACAATCTGGATTGCGATGGCGAATTGGTGATGGTCAAAGAGCCCAGGTTTGGGGGGATCAATGGATTCCACGTCCTTTGTCTTTCTAACTTGTTGTTCCACCTACGGACTTGCTGTTGGATGCACCTGTTTCGATTCTCATTGATAGGGATAGGGGATGTTGGAATGAGGAGATCATCACTTCTAGTTTTTCTCTTATTGATGTCCCCACAATTCTTGCAATTCCTCTTTATCGAAATTGGCCCGAGGATACTCTTGTTTGGCATTACTCGAAGAATGGGATTTTTTCGGTCAAGTCGGCATATCTCTTGGAGTTGGCTACATCTAATATTGACATGGCTGCTGGTTCTTCAGAGGATGGGATGAATTCTGCTGTTTTTTGGAAAATGGTTTGGAAGTTACAAATTCCTTCAAAAATTCGTGTTTTTGCTTGGAAAGCTTGTCTCGATATTTTGCCAGTTAAAGCAAATCTGATTAAGAAACGTATTCCTCTTTTTGATTGCTGTGAGGTATGTGGTGAGGGGGTGGAAACTGTGCGCCACTGTTTGTTTCAATGTGAGTTTGCCGAACGTGTTTGGTTGGCTGCGGGTTTAGATCACTTATGGCAACTGGGGTTGACATGTGCTTTCTTTGATTGGATTTGGCAAATCTCTTCATCCCATGGCTCTGCAGTTTTGGGCCTTGTTTTTTCAATATGCTGGGGTATTTGGTTACATCGTAATCAAGTGGTTTTTGCAAAAGCCAATAGCTGTGCGGGAGAGGTGGCGTCCATTGCGTTTAATAGTTTTTCAAATTTTATTGATGCTCAGGTTAATCTTCCCCAACTGCCTTTGGCATCCTTGGCTGTTTGGTTGCCTCCAACTGTGGGGTTTTTTAAGCTAAATTTTGATGGCGCAATTGGCAAAGAGCAACATGTCTCGGGTCTTGGTGTCATTGCTCGTAATAGTTTAGGCCAAGTAATGGCTTCTCTTTCTGAACAGGTGGGCCAAATTTTGGATGTAGATTTTGTGGAAGCGGAGGCAGCTTTACGCGCTGTTCGGTTTGCTCGCGAGCTTGGTTTTGCAGATGTACACTTGGAGGGGGACTCTTTGACTGTGGTTAATGCTTTCATGGCTGCCAATTGTGCTGATTTTGAGCTTGCTGGGTTTGGTCCCCTGATTATGGAAGCTCGTCAAGTGTCGTCCTTCTTTCATTCCTTTACGGTAAGCCATGTTCGCCGTACTGGTAATGTGGTTGCTCACCGGTTGGCTAGATTGGCTATCTTCTCTCCGGGGTTGCGTGTTTGGATGGAAGAGGTTCCGACTTCGGTTGCTTCGGTTGTTCATCTTGATGTTGCTTGCTCTTGACTCCCCTGTTTATTTTTCTTTTGATCATTTCTTCTGTAGCTTCTGTTTATTCAAACACTATCTAAAAAAAATAAAAATAAATAACAGGTGAAATAATAGAAGATCATTTCATTATATATTGTAAAATAGTATTATTTTTGATTAGCTATTGAAATAAATAGTTAATAAACTGTTTTTTTTTTTTAATTATTTTAAATTATGCATAATCTTATATGCATGCTGTAAATACTATAAAAATATAAAAATAATATGTAATTTTCCAAAATTGGGGGCACTCTCGGTACCACAAATTCCGCTCCTGGATATAAGCCATATTTTGCGATGTGTACTAAAAAAAAAGATATAAGCTCCATTTGATTTAGTTTTTAAAATGGATTTTGAGTTTTGAATTATATTTTCAATGATAAAATTTTGAAATGAATTTTGAAAGAGAAAACTTATTTTAGTTACGAGTTTTGAAACTAATTTTTGAATTGTATATTTTAAAAAGTGTTTGGTTATAAATTTTGAAAAAAAAAAAAAAGTTTTGAAACTAATTTTTTTATTTAATTTATTTTTTAAAATTTTTTATTTTTTATTTTGTAAAAAAATATTTATTTATTTATTTATGTATATTTTTAGAACAAAATATTTTTTTTATTTTTTTAAATTATTTAAAAAATTTAGACAAAAGTTATTTTAAAAACAAAAAATATATTTAAAAATAATTTTTAAATATTTTCAATTTTCAAAAATTTTATTCTTTTATTTTAAAATTTTATTTTATTTTATAAATATTTTTTAATATTTTAATTTTTTTTAAAATTTTAAAAATTTTGAATCGCCCATATATATCTAAATTATAACAAATTATTTGGCCAATACTTAAAAAAATAACAAAATATTTTTAAGAAAATAAAAAATATTTTTTTTTCAAAAATAACAAAAAAAATTTAGAGAACAAAATAAAAAATATTTTGTTTCAATTTTTTTGAATTTTAAAAAGAGTTTTGAAAACTTATTTTAGTTATGAGTTTTTTTTAAAAATAAATTTTTGAAATTTTGATTTAAAAACAAAACCAAACGCTACCATAAATTTTCAGGTAAACTATCAATAGATCTTAATAGTTAGACTTAATTCCCATCAAATCCTATTAAAAACAAGTCCTAATAAAATTGTAACTAAAAATGATTTTTTATGACGCTTTTTTGTGTATATCGCTAAAAATTGACAATTAATGACTTTTTTGTCACGATTTTTATAAATTTTCACTAAAATTTACAATTAGTGACGTTTCCTTATGACTAATTTTTTAAACTATTGATGAAAGTTAAAAATTAATAACTTTTTGAGACAATTTTTTAAAATTGTTTCTAAAACTTATACGTAGTGACATTTTTTATGATAAAATTTTCAATCTGTGCCCTAAAAATTAACAATTAGTGATATTTTTCAATAATATTTAATAAATAATACCATTAATTATTATAGAACTTATTAAATAATAAATTCACAATTAAAACCTACCCATAAATCCCCTCAATTTTTCCTTACAATTTTTCCCAATGGTGTGTTTGGGTAGGAGTTGGGGTGCCTGCTGTACACAATATTGTTATGTAGCTTTATGGACTTATTTTGAGATTCGTTTTGATAATTCGAACTGTTTACATTTTAGAGTATATGTAGTAGAATATATCTGTAAAAAATTAAATTAATCGGATATCGTTAATCCTTTCATTCACTCACATTTGTATTCATTTTAATATTTTAAATCACAATGTCATTTATTTTTGAAGATACAAATATGAGTAGATGAAAAGATTAACGTCCAACTAACTTAAATTTTTACAAATATATTCTACTTAATATATTTTAAAATATAAACAATTTAAATTATTAAAATAGATTATAAAATATTAATTTATAGAGCCACACAGTAATACCTGCTGTGCTGGTGCACAGCCGGCACCCAAATCCGTTTGGGTATGTCTAATAAGTCCAAGCTTACCACCTAAGATACTCTTCCACAATGGGCACGCACAACAATCGTAAGCCGATAAGGAAAGAATACACCCCTCCATACATAACTTGGCACGCCGTCAGTGTCACTCCCTACAACTTGATATGTGTGTTTAATTTCAGTTTTTTTAATTTAATTTTTAAAAAATTAATTTTTTATTTTTCATATTTTTTTTAGTAAATATTTTTAAAATTTTAAGTATTTTTTTAATATTTTTTAAGATATACCTTACTTAAATATATCTAAAAAGTAAAATATTTGTAAAAAAATATTAAAAAAATTAATAAATACACAAAAATATTAAAAAAATATACTGAATTTCTGTATTTTTTGTATTTTTGGTATTTAGTGATTTTTTTAAAGATTTTTTCACAAAAATTATACTTTTTAAGTCTATTTATATTAGGTGCGTCTAAAAATTAAAAAAATTACTTAAAATATTAAAAAAATAATTTAAAAAAAACAAAAAATAAGAAAGTATAATTTTTTGAAAAGTATTTTCAAAAAACTAGAAACAAACATAGGGAATAGTTTTCTTTTTCCCACACCAACAAAAAATATATATATATATATATATATAATAATAATAATTAGGGAGAATTTCAAAAAAAAAGTAAAAAGTAAAAAAAATAATTTCCAAATGACAAAAGTACAAAATTTATTTACATAATCTAATATATAAATTATTTATACCTCCATCAGTTTAAAATTATTTTCTACCCTCAATTATTTTATTTTATTTTATATTCTCTCTAATAATTACATTTCAACGGAGTTTGATAATTTCTATATAAAAAAAGTTATTATAGATTAAAAAAAATTAAAAAATCATTATATTGTTTGACATTAGTCAAAAAAAGTTTTAAAAAAAATCATATTTTTAATACATTATTGAGATGTTTGACCTTTTTTTTTGTATTATTAAATTTTTTTAATTACTTGTTGTCAAAAAGCCAAGTTAATGACCTTAGTCTCTTTTTATCAAAAATTTGTTAGTCACTGACATGGAATGGAAGAAAAATAATCGTGTGTTTGGTTTAGGTTTTTCGGATTAAGTTTTTTAAAAATTGATTTTTTGTTTTTGTTTTTTTTTGTTTTTTTTTGTTTTTAGTGAATATTTTTTAAATTTTAAACATTTTTTTTTACTTTTTTAGATGCACCTTACTTAGATGTATCTAAAAAGTAAAAAACTTGTAAAAAAATATTTTAAAAAATTAATAAATACATAAAAATACAAAAAATGTACTGAATTCTTATATTTTTTTTATATTTTTGGTATTTAGTGAATTTTTAAAAGATTTTTTTAATAATTTTTTTTACTTTTTAGGTGTATTTATGTTAGGTGTGTCTAAAAAGTAAAAAAATTGCTTAAAATGTTAAAAAAATTCAGTAAAAACAAAAAATACGGAAAATAAGAAAGTATAATTTTCTGAAAAGTGTTTTT
Source organism: Camellia japonica (assembly GCA_030407325.1). Lineage (NCBI taxonomy): Eukaryota > Viridiplantae > Streptophyta > Magnoliopsida > Ericales > Theaceae > Camellia > Camellia japonica. Next base: position 12,158 of record JAPPVO010003370.1, on the reverse strand, counting down.
CGAAAAGTGAAAATAAGCAAGGTGAATATTATCATATATTTTATATTGAAAATGTATGTTTTATCTTATTTATGTTTATATTTTCACATTATATGCATTAATTTCGATTATTTTAACATTATTGTAAAATATTGATATAATTATTTAAAATTATAAAATTTACTATATATTTTTCTTCAAATCACAATGAGGTCAGTGTAATGTAATTTAAAAAAATAAAAAGAAAATAACAAAGTTAGCAATAGATAAGACTTTTTTTTGGGTAGGTACAATAGGTAAGACTTGCTCATCAGAATGACCCATCTCCTGCTAATGTGGACTCTTCTGTCTGATCATAATCTTCTAATCTGATTTTCTGTGGGCTATCTGAAGACATAAACGTTATCAAACCCACGTTCTCAGCTTGTTTTATGGTATTTTTTATTCTAAAAAAAATGGTTAAGACATGATCATTAAACACACATTGATTATAAATTTTTATTATGGTTGAGGTTAGTGTTATACCGTGTCATTTTTGTGCCATGTTATTGTGAATTTTTATTTAAAATATTATAATATTAGCACAACTTATTTAAATAAACATATCAATTATTTTAATATTTACTTTATCTACTTATAATCGCATCAACCTGAACAAAATATACCTAACATGATTAGTATAATAATAAACAAATTATATGATTTATTTTAAGCCTACTTATTTCACGCCATATATATAAGTAATTTGTTTAAACATTAACATTCACAAAGATAATATGTATATCAATATTCATAAAAATTAATAAATAATTCACTACACATCTCATACGGACCCATTAATATCCAAACATCCAATAAAATTTCAAAAACAAACAATTTTTCTTCTAATATTAAAATTTAATTCAATAGTTGAGAATAAAATATTTGAGATTCTATGACTACTTGGATTGAAATTGTATTTTTGATTACTTGAAGATTAATGGTGGATTCATGTCACTTGTCAACATAATTTTTTACATGAGTTTTAACCCTAATATAATCCGTTTTATATTTTTGAGTTGTATCATATTCGTGTTAATATCAAAAAATAGTTAAACCTAATTCTCTAATTATATATACGATTCCAATTATATTAACCATTCACGTGTCGGATTCATCACTATTACATTATTAAAATGGAATAGTAAGAAGAGTGAATTATGCCAAAAGCTTTATGTTGTGTTTGGTTGGGAGATTTAGGGAGGGATTTGGAAAGGAAAATGGAAAAGGTGTGTAAAATTAAGTGAAATGTAGGTATATTTTATTCACATTTCACCTAACTTTTCCCTTTCCCTTTCCAAATCCCTCCTCAAATCCTCCAACCAAACACAGCGTTAAACTTTGTATTTTTTTCAATTAATGAGATATTTAGAATGATCTAAATAAATATATTTTTTAACTTTTTATGAAAAAAAAATGAAACATGGATTGAGTTTGATATAATGTGATAAAGAGGTGATATAACTCAAATAAAATGATTGTAATCCAAATAAAATAATGTGTTAAAATAACATGTATTTTTTTAACACATATCAAACACTCTCGAGTTTTTAAATTAATTTTTTGTTTTCTTGTCTAAATTGGCTCAATATAACCAATGTAATTCTAAACAACCCGTGATAAGAAAAAGGACTTAAGAACTTGTAAATTATAGTCAAACTAAACATGGAGTGGGGTAGGCGGCCACTGCCGACCATGACATATACTTTAATATTATTATTGGAAAATACTAAAAACAATTTTAAGTATTGTCAAGAGTTGTTTGGAAATATATTAAATAAGTGTATTTATTTGAATCACTTCGATTTGTTTGGTTCTTATTTTTATGATTTATTTTTCAAAATATTGAAATTTTTTATTTTTCATGTTTTCATTGAATTTTTATAATATTCTAAGTAATTTTTAAAATTTTTAGATATACCTAACATAAATACACTTACAAAAAATAATATTTTTGATTTTTTTATTATAGAAAATTCACTAAATACCAAAAATATAAAAAAAATACGAGAATTTAGTATATTTTTCGTATTCTTGTGTATTTATTGATATTTTAAAATATTTTTTTACAAATATTTTACTTTTTAGATACATCTAAGTAAGGTATATCTAAAAAAGTATAAAAAAAATTATTTAAAATTTTAAAAATATTCAGTAAAAACAAAAAAACAAAAAAACTCAATTTCCAAAAAATTGAATCCAGAAAATTAAAACAAAGCACACTGATTAGTTTTTTTTTTTTTTTTTTTTAAATTTCTTTACATAACTTTTTGTAAAAAATTAAAAGTACACTAAATAAGCAAAGTGCATAAAAAAGGTTCTTATTAACAAGTATCCTTAAGGGACAAGTAAAAGACAAAATATTTGAAGAACACAAGATATTTCCCACTGAATTCAATGCACTTCTATTAAAATTAATATACCTTTTAATAATTTTGCATATTTTCAAAGACACTTTATATACACTTCCAACATTAAACAATATATAAGAGGCGCTTGTTAGTATTTGCCTTCAAAAAATATATAAAAGTGTATAAAGTATATTGAAATATATAAAAATATTTTGAAATATGTGAGAAGTGTAATGTAATTATAAATCTTTTGATATTTAGGCCTTTTTGGAAATGAGAAAATAACAAAAAAGTCAAAAAGTCACTATAAATTGTCACATAATTTTTTTTTATTTTTCTACATATCTTTTTATAAAAAGTTAAAAATCAACTAAAATAGTCAATTCTCACACCGGCCTTATTACTTTGGATTCGTTTGCAAATTCAATATTTTAATTAAAAAGTTAAAAATCATAAAAAATGTCATAAATTTTATTTATTTGTTTTATTTTATATATATATATATATATTGTCAAAAATTAAAATATTTTAAAATTTTCACTTTTTATTTTAATTAAAAATAAAAAAATCGCTTTTTTAACAAATCCATATGTGAATGTAGTATATATAGATATAAGAAAAATATCACATCAGTATATACTAAAAAAATCTTTTCAAATAGATAATATCCATCATAAACATTTATATAATATTATAATTTTTTTTATATGATTTTATAATTAATTTTTAAAACCACTACTCACAAGTAGGACGGTGCAAAATATCGCTCAATCCGTTAAAATCGCACCGATCCGTATCAATTTGCATCGCTCTAACCGCTAATCCTGGTTTAAATTTTAAAATTTATAATTCTCCAACAGAACCGTTCCGCTCCGCTATAGTTAATACATGTATATTTTTTAACTTCCAATGAAATATCAATATAAAAATAAGTGTGAAAGAAATTTAAGATATGAAATTTATTACAAATTAGTGATTATATATGTGAAACATATTTTGTAAAATTACTTTGTGTTATATATCTAAAAAATATTATACAAATTATTGTTAAATATTATGCAAATATATGATAATTAATTAGAATATTTTTTAATTCGTCAATCCGTCAAAAATCGCTTAAACTGTAATTTGACAATCCGTTAATCCACTAACCCGCCATTCAATTTGTAATTTTACTCTCAAATCATCCGAATTGCACCGCAATTACCCTGCTCACAAGTAATTCTTCCATATATTCAGTCCAGTTTTTCCAAAGAAAACCATGAATGGCCTCAGATTCAACGGCGCGATGAGGAGATGGGACACCTCGAACGTGCCAAGGGTCAATATATGTGCACTTTGTGTTTGATTAATCAACCGAACCTGAATATCCAAATAAAGTCCATCCAATAATGTAAATCCGAACGTCTTTCCAAACAAAGTCCTTCCAATAATGTAAATGGTTGCATTGTCTTGTCTAACATGGTTGGCTGGCTGATACAATTTCATGTAATCGAATTATACCAAGAAAATAAATTTCCTCCCCGTACAGTTTTGCAACACTATAAATAAATTATTTATTAGTTTATGTTTATGAGACTGACTTTTCTCTAATCCGTGATCAGATTGGAGAGTGTTATTAGACCCGTGAAGGTCCATCATAGGTTTCGTTTTAATAATCTGAACCGGTAACGTGTAAAACTCGTCGAGTATTATATGTCTGTAAAAAATCATTTTGATCGGATATCGATAGCTACATGATAAAATCAATTTTGTATTAAAAAAAAATAGACGGTAAAAAAATAAACGGTTGACAGAAATCTGATTCAATGAGATAGTTATCGATATCCAATCAACGTGATTTTTTACAAGCATATAGTATTTGACAAGTTCTACACATTGAACGGTTTAGATTATTGAAACGAGACCCGTGGTAGGCCCAACAACACCTTCAAATTCGTTTGGACCAAAGGGAAGTTCAACCCTATTTTTATTATATTATTTTTTAATTTTTTTATAATAAGTAAAAATTCAATTTATAAGCGATTTGTTTTAGGCCTTCTTTGAAAATAAGTTAAAAAATTAAAAGTCAACATACTTCTTTTATCTTTTTATACACTTTCTTATAAAAAGTTAAAAAATTACTAAAAAAAATTAATTTCTAAACAGATTCTTACGCTGTGTTTGGTTGGAAAATTTAGAAAAGAAATTAGAAAATGTAGGTGAAATGAAAATAAAATATATCTATATTTTACCTAATTTCACACACTTTTTTTTTTTTTTTCCAAATCTTTTCCAAATCTCTTAACCAAATATAACATTAGTCTGAAGATGGTGAGATTGAGCTAATAATCATCTCACATAATATTTGTTTTGGAATAATATCATAAGAACAGTTTGATGGGACCATGAGTTCCTTCCAAGGAGATATTGGATTTCACAATCCAACTTTGGGCATGAAAATATCATTATACTCTTATTTTATAAAAATAATAAAATTACATTTTATATATTGACAATTTTTTTTAAAAATTTATAGATTTAATGTCAATCAACTAATATCACCATACTATTACATAACAAATAGAATATATCTTACATCTCTAATTCAATACTACCATACTAATAATTATCTCACTAAATCTAATCATACTAATAATTTTATCCAATCTAATTCAGCATATAAATAGGCCTTAGAATATTATGTGGCACTATATAGTGCTTCTAATTAATGATGTAGTAAAAAACTTTTTAGATAGGGACAATATTAAAACAATTTTAAAAAGCAAACATAAATTATATTAACCTCTCATGAGGTATGAAGAAAATATAGTAAATTTATAAATTTGGCATAATTATATTTTCTTAAAGTTTTAATTCACATATCACTTAACTCATTTTTTATAAAATAAAATAAAAAAACTGCTAATCATATATATGAAAAATGATATTATCATAATTTTTAACACTAAATTATATGTTTAACCCTGTTTATTTTTCCATGTTCATACTATCAATATTAGTTTTACTTATTTTAGTTCTACTAAAAAAGAAGTCAGTATAATTATGTCAAAAATATCGAACTTTCTATATATTTTTTTTAAATCTCAAGAGACGTCAGTATAATTTATCAAAAAATAAATAAAATGAAGGGGAAACAAACAAAAAAAAAAAAAGTGAGAAGCTAAAAAAATAATTACAAACTCATAAAAGTACGAGTGATTTATGTGCTAAATTATGCAAATGAATGTTGTACTTCATGAATTTACAATTATTTTTTTATTTCTATTTTTTTTGTTGTTGGTATTTTCACTATTAGGTCTCGTTTGGCAAGTTGGATTGGGACTAAAATATTCAATAAATCAAAACATGTAGTATATAATTGCTGACTCGTTTTTCTTTTTTGAAGGGATTTTGTTGGTGCGATTGAAGGGCATGTGTATAGGGATGGTCATGTGTCGGGTTTGGGATAAGTTTATAGAAGTCTGTCTCTTCTTAGTATCATATCTGGGGTAGAGCAAATCGAGGGTGACGGAAGCGGGGGTGGGAGGTGGATTAATTTTGTAACTTGAAAAATAAAAATATTAATAAAAATTATAAATAATATAATATATTATGAATAATAAGTTATACTTAATGAGAATTATATTATATAAGATAGAAAATAAATGAATAAAAATTCATATTAAATATAATATTTTAGTGTTTTAACTTTATTATAATAAAAAGTAAATAAATTATATATATATATATATATATTATATGCATATAATTAGGGCGGGTTTGGGTGGAATGGGGTGGGGGAAGCAAAATTCGTCCTCGCCCTACTTTTTAATTAAGACAGAAATGACTGAGGTCGAATTGTATATTATTGAAGCCGATACCTAGAATCTCTTAAACTTATTCTCTAGTCAATTTGCATATTTTGGTGTCGTTTGGGAAATGGGTTGGCTTTTTAGCTTTTTGACTTTTTGACTTTTTGGCTTTTTTGGCTATTTTAGCCTGGACTAAAAAGTTTGGTTTGGAAAGGGTTTTTTAGCTTTTTTGGCTTTTTTTGTGAGAGAAGAGTGTAATGATTATGGGTTGGATGTGATGTTTTGTTTATTGTGGCTAATATAGCCTATTTTGTCTTTTGTGACTAAAATAGCCAAAAAAACCCATGAACCTTCTTCCCAAACGAAGCCAATGGCATTGTTGTAAATGTTAATCAGGTTGGATGCGGTGGGAGCACAAAATGAGCAAAAACATAGCAATTTAGCAGAAAAGCGCTTCCCGCACGTACGGAGGGTTTTTCCTGTACATGTGGTGACATTTCCTACACGTGCGCTCGTACCTCGAAATTTGTGTACGATATTTTGAACTTGTTTTGAAAAGCTAGAAGTATAAAAGGAAGAAAAAAAAAAAAAAAAAAACAAACAAACTAGAATAGGGTTCTGAAATTTTCCAAAGAACAGGAGAGGCTAGGGTTTGAAGAGAGGGTTCTCAAGCTTCAAGAATATCTCTCATGGTGGCTTCTTCTTCCTCTACCTTTTTCTCACTCCTCTATGAGTGGCTAGTTCTTCTCTTTCTAGGGTTTTGATGAAATCCTAACCAAATAAATAGAGTTTTTTTTTTGGGTTTTCATTGTTGCAATGGTTTGAACGAGTTGCATGGTGTTCAAGAAGTTTTTTAAATATATTTTTCATTATTTTCTTCAAGTATTTTACTTTCTATGATTGTTGAATGCTTTCCACGCAATGATTTTCTATTCTTTCGTGTTTAAGGTATGAGACGAGCTATACTACGAGGGATGAGTCATGTTACTACTAGGAATGGCAACGGGGCGGGGTGGGGCCGGGGATCACCCTCCCGTCCCCGATGGCAGAACTTCCCCCCGTCCCCGTCCCCATCCCCAACGGGGAACCCACTACCGCCCCCACCCCGTCTCCTAACGGGGATCGGGTTTCCCGACCCCGTATATCCCCGGCCAAAAAACACAACATCAACAACATCAAGATCAAAAAAAAAAAACAAAACAGATATATATATATATATATATACACAACAATCTGACGGAGGGCAATCTCGGAGGGCATCACGATCAACAAAATAGATATATATCGGAGGGCTTCACGATCTGACGATGACGAAGGGCTTCCCGGACGGAGGGCTTCTTCTTCTTTAGATCTGTTCTGACGGAGGGATTCAAGATCTGACGGACGGAGGGATCTGACGAACGGAGGGAGAGGGAGAGGTAGACAGCTTCTGTCTGTCTCTATCGAACGGAGGGAAAGGGAGATGAGACTCAGTGATCAGTGTTTAGTCGAGGGAGAGGGAGAGGGAGAGGAGAGGGAGGGAGAGAGATGAGACTCAGTGAGTGAGGGAGAGAGAGCTGAGCAACACAGGAAGTGAATTGGTTTGGTATATTATAAATATATATATATTATTATTATTATTATAATATATAATATTTATTATTATTAACACAGAAGCTGAGCAAACTTTGGTTTATTATTATATATATATAGATAAATATATATATATAAGGGGTATAAAAGTAATTTCACTTCGGGAAAATTCGGGGATCGGGCCGGGGATCGGGCCGGGCCGGGGATTAAACACTGATCACCGTTCCCGGCCCGTGACAGATCGGGGATTGATTTTCAAATACCGTCCCCTCCCCGTCGGGGGTATTTTTCGAGGAAAAACCGCTTAAATCGGGGTCGGGATCGGGGATCCCCATCGGGCCGGTTTCAAATTGCCATCCCTAGTTACTACCTTAGTTTAGAACGAACAACTCGTTCTACTTGAGATAGTTCGTATCCGTACATTGAACATGATAATTCTCTTAATTAATGTTTCGAATTTGTAGTTGTGAAGTATTATTGAGTTCGAATTATAACACAATTGATTTTTAACTTGAAACCTTATTTACATAATTAGTAGTGAATTCATTACCTTAAGATTTTCCTAAAACTAGTATCTCCAACTTCAATTTTAATTGTCTTCATTTTAATCATTGTTAATCTAAGAACCATTCATCTTGTTATCAAAATTAATTTAGAAATTTAACAATTAAATTAATTTAATTTCACATTTGTCTCTATAGACCTATATGTGAGCTTATTGTTATTTTAAAAACTTTTGTTATAGTTTAATATTTATTTTTAGTGGGTATAACGATCCATTAAAAAAAAATCCATACAAGACGGGACTGGAGATGCGCGTGCGGAGCGAGCTACGGGAAAATGACAATCTCTCCATGTTTATGTAAGGTGCAACGGATAGAGAGTTTGCTGCCGTCACAAGACACCATAGAAGTTTTGGGAGATATTTTTTTCTAATTTTATTTTGATGATTGGAACTCTTTGTATTATAAGATTCGTAGAGCATATAAAAAAATCAGCTCCGATATGGAGCTCGAATTTCAGGGGCACTAATGTCCCGAAATTTCATATCAGGTAAAAAAAAAAAAAAAAAAACAAAGTTATCAAAACAGAAAATTAGTGTCATTAGTGCCAGCAGTTTTAGTGCCACAAATCATTTTTCTAAAAAAATTAGGGTAAGTTATAAATATACTTTTTAAGGTTTGATTACAATACGAATTGTTTTTTGTGATTTTAGAAATTACATTCCATCCCCTGAGATTTCTAATTTCATAACAAATTGCTCATTTTATTAATAAATTATCAAGTCAATTAACAGTTTTTAATGATATTAGAAATATGTTTCAATTAATAATTTAGGTAATTTTATTATTGTATATGAGAGCAATTATAAATTTTATTTTTTTAGTTAATTCTGTTAAATAAAAAATACTAATAAGGAGGTATTTATAATTTTTCAAACTATAAGGACAATCTGTACTTTAAAAAATCTCAAAGAGTGTATTTATAATTTATCAAAAAACTTAATTTATTGGACATCCGTAACCCTATAATCAAATTTTAAGTATTTTTAAAAAATTATTAAAATTATTTTAATAATTTATTTTAAAAAATAAACATACACTTGTTAAAAATTGTAAATATTCAATTAATTTGATTTTTTTATATGAATAATCAACCCAATAAATTTTATAATATACACCATTTAAATTGAATTTGGATCCTCTCTTTGAGCTTGGTCCTTGAGCTCGGTCCTTGAGGGCCTTCGGGTCCACTTTGAGGTCCGATTTTGATAATCTGAACCGTTCATATTTTAATATTTACTCAGTATAACATACCTGTAAAAAATCAAGTTGATCGGATATCAGAAAGTATGTGTTCGAAAAGCTGTTTATTAAAAAATAGTTTGTAGTCCCAATTTTTCGAACACATACTTTCTGATATCCGATCAACTTGATTTTTTACAGTTATGTTATCCTGAGTAAATATTAAAATATGAACGGTTCAGATTATCAAAATCGGGCCTCAAAGTGGACCCAAAGACCCTCAAAGACCGAGCTCAAGAACCGAGCTCAAGGAGAGAATCCAGATTCATTTAAATTATCCTAAAAGATCCGAAACAAGCCCACGATACGCACGATATCTCAACAGCAGAAACTCCAATCCCAGATGTAGCTTTCTCTAGTTACAAACATGTGAGATGTGACTGACTAGTTATCAAGTTTCTTTCTCATTTTGGAATCAAATAAAAGATTATTTTGAAAAGATGGGTAAAAATTATCATTTTTTTATAATTTTTTTAAAAAATATATAAAAAAAATATGAAAGATAATATGACCTAAAATAATTTAAAAATCAAAAAATAATTATTAACTATCTTTTTAAAATAGCTCAAAGAAGTTGATTGTGGACGATGATATTAATATGCTTTTGAAATCACAAAATCACACCATATCCATCCATTTTGCTCAATCTAGAAGCATTATTCTCTATGAGATAAAGCATTATTTGCTACCCACACAAAAAAAAAAAAAAAAGGAAAAAAAAAGGAGCATTATTTGCTTACCTTTATTTTATAATAGTGGTGGTGGGACACATACAATACGTGTAATTAAAACAAAAATTATAATATTAAAATAATAATTTTTCTTCAAGTATATTTTTAATTTTTTTTTAAGAACAATTTAAATAATGTTGTGAGAAAGATCATGAAAAAAAATTAAATGTCTATTTTTAATTTTAATAACTTTTAGTATTCTCTTTATTATCTATAAATTTATTTTTTATTTGTTCAATTAAATTTAAAATTATATTCATACATAATTTTCAAAATATCTTAGCTCTTTTTTTTTTTAATTTTTTATTTGCTCCAATAAATATTTAAAATTGAGTGCAAGCATAGTTAAGGCCTCATTTGACAACTCAATATTTTAGTGTAAAAGTAAAAAAATCACTAAAAAATTAAAAAGTCAACAATCTACACTAAAAAGTTAAGAATTTATTTTTTCTCTCTATTTTTTACATATTTTTTTAGAAAAAACTAAAAAGTTATTCTAAACATATTCAGCTTGTTTGGTTTTGGTTTCTAGAAAACACTTTTTAAAAAATTCTATTTTTTTATTTTTCGTATTTTTAAAATATTTTCAGCAAAATTTTTTTTTTAATTTTTAGACACACCTAACATAAATACACTTAAAAGTATAATATTTGTGATTTTTTTAAAAAAATTTACTAGATACAAAAAATAAAAAAATACGAAAATTCAATATATTTTTCATCTTTTTGTGTATTTATTAATTTTTTAAAATATTTTTTCACAAATATTTTATTATTTAGATATATTTAAGTAAGATACATTTAAAAAAAAAATTTATTTAAATTTTTTAAAATATTCACAAAAAATAAAAATATAAAAAATGAAAAACTCAATTAAAAAAAAAACTGTATTTAAAAAATTAAAACAAAATACACTGATTAATTTTTTTACTTAATATTTTAATTAAAAAAATATTAAAATAATATATTTCCAAATGAGACTTAACTAAGGTTAGAAACAGGTATTTTAAGAAATAAAAATAATATATCCCTCTAATTTAAAATTTTAAAAAAAACATTAATAAGGTTGAAAAAAATAAAAAAAAACATCCCATTACATAAAATTCACACACCAATTAAAATTAAAACTATCAGGCACTTGCCCAATCTTTTTTCTTCGGGGAAAGAACAAGTCTCGTCGCTTTCCTTTCCTTATCGGTTGGGGCTGAAACCTCATTCTGACGTGGTCGGCCTTAGTTTATTTTCGGACTCTCTATAAATCCTCATTCATTCCACTCTCACCAGACTCTCAACTCAACCCCTCTCTCTCTCTCTCTCTCTACATATCTATTTCACTCTCTCTCTATATTCCACATCTATATAACTATATCACTGGAAGCTCTTCACAGATTTGCCATTCCTCAGGTAGCTTGAAGCTCCCATTTTCTCTGATATCTGTTTTATCGTTTTTTTTTTTTTTTTTTTTTTTTTTTCAGTCTTCGAGGTGAGATGTGTGGCCATTTCCATTTTCTCTTCTTGAATCTGGTTTTTTGTACGTAAGTTGATGTACTCTTTTGCTTTTTCCGCGAAATTTTGAAGCTTTTAATATTTTTATTGAAAAATTTGACGGATTTATACAGAAAGGTCATTTCTCTCTGTTTCTGTTTGTTTTGGAGGAAACTAGCTCCTGGTAAATTTTTTAGGGAAAAAAATTGTTCTTTGATATGCTGAGATTTAATGGATCTAGATTTGGTTTCATCAAGTTTAATGAATTAACATCGTGTTCAATTCTTTTCATTTTCTGATATTCTTGCACTTGCTTATAATAATTTGTTTTCCATTTTGTTGAGCCACAGAGAATCTAATTGATTTTAGCTGTGGTTGAATAACTTCTGATTTGTAATTCTCA
>JAPPVO010003369.1:0-11254 GCA_030407325.1 Camellia japonica | reverse complement strand
CATAAAAAAAAAATATTTAGGTGGCGACTCTGTTATCTGGCAAAGCAGTCCATGTTTGGCACTTCTTTCAAAAATCTGTTTTCAAAATGATTTGCCGGATTTGGACTCTTTGGTTCAAGATTAGAACCGTGACATTCGAGTCCGAACTGTAGTAAACCCAATATGAACAGAACGGGACCTAACCCTCCCAGGGCGTTCGGGGACGTCTACAGTGAGGAAGGGGTTTTTGTGAGAAAAACCGAGCTTGAGAGCCGAGTGACGTGAGCATATATATGTGAGATTAGGCGGGGAACATTACCTGCTAATAGTGGACTCCCTGCTAATCTGATCGTCTCGCGACGATAAAAGGCGTCTAAGCCCAGCAGTGTCTCAGCCAGAATCATGGCAATGCAGCTTTTGCCCCCCTTCAGGCCTTGGGCAACCTCAATCAACCGGACACTGGGCCCTCCAGAACCAGAGATAAATAGAAAATGGGATAGCAGGCATAAACAAAGGGCGTGTCGCCGAAAACCTTGCCAGTGATGGTCGCCACGATCACCAGTCTCAGAAAAGCGACAAACCAAGCTCGGAACATCTAATGTCCCGTCACAAATTAGAGAACGAGCGTCGGGCATTGAAAGCCCGCACATTTCTCCCAAGGCTTGAGCATGGCCAAAATGAAGTTGGGGCAGGATCTCCTCATCGCGCTCAGATTCCATTAGAGTTCGGAAATCTTCAAAAGTGGGACACACCTCTTGTCCGCTAAAGCTAAAGACATGTGTTACCGGGGTTCCAAAACCTTGCCGCGGCATGGAGGAATGGAAAATGCAGCGGGGTACGGCGCAAAGTGAATAGTGCGTTTATGCCAAAAGCCCGAAAATTAAGCTTTTCCGAGCCGTTCAAGTTGTTAATCCAAGTCGTGAGATTTTGGGCTAGAAATGCTTCAATTTGGAGCAAATCAGTGTGGAAATGAAGAGAACCACGAAGTTGGGTCACTTTTGAAGAAGATAAGGCTGAGTGAAGGACAGATGTCAACATTCTGCTGGTGCTGACAATTTAGTGCCGACCGGCCAAATATAGTGCCGACCGGCCATCTGTTTTGGCCGATGAATCACTCATCGGCCGATGGCCTTTACACGCAGCCGGTGGACTTTCTACTAGGCTGGTGGTTCTCACCCTTGCCCTCTGAGCTGTTTATGCTAAGAATTTGGGAAGTCCCCACTACTTTCGATGCCCTCCAGTGATCAATTCTTACGAGGGCGCGCCCATTTGCTTATCGAGTTATTGCATATTTGCTTATCGAGTTGTATCTCACTCTCGTTGAGTCTTTGTAAATGTTTGTCAGGTGTACTTGCATTTGGCTAGTTTGCTGAGTCACCCTATTTTGCTTGCTCGAGTTGTAATTGGTTTACTACCTGATTATTACGATGCGATGCTTTGATTTTCAAAAAATACTGATTCAATTTCAGTCACATTGTTATGTGATGCCTTGCGATGCGATGCATAGAACGTGCAAATATAACACTTTTTGAACAAACAGTCGTTTCATTCCCATCATATGTTTTGTAAAAACACGCGCTTTTGAGAAATAAAACCTGCCTAAGGCAGTGCAATGTGCTTAAACTCCTAGTAAAAAGGAAAATAAAGCAGAAGAATAGCAGGGTAGCAAAGTGCTGGGTTTGACACCGGTAACCTCCCCCCTTTCGGTCATCGTACCTTTTGCGCCCTTGTTCGGGTCAATTAAGGGGGTTCGACACCTTCATTATTCAAGACAATACAAAAAGATGCACTGCTCGAATGCGAATGGATCTTCAAGTTGATTCCAAGCCATTACTTTTGTGAGCGATGCTCGGAACATGCGAAGGATGTCCCTTCTCGTATCCTTTTATATCTTGTGAATTTCAAAAGAAATTGTTTCAATTATACTGTGTTGCAGTACGTTGCATTTCAACATCATGTCTTATCATGTTAAATTCCAAATTTCCTATATACTCATTGCATCGTATGTGTGCGTCGCTTTACTTACATGAGTTCAAGTTCCTTCTTTTATATACTCATTGCTTCGTATGTGTGCGTCGCTTTACTTACATGAGTTCAAGTTCCTTCTTTTATATACTCATTGCATTGTATGTGTGCTCTGCTTTACTTACATGAGTTCAAATTCCTATATACTCATTGCTTCGTATGTGTGCGTCGCTTTACTTACATGAGTTCAGTTCCTTCCTTTTATATACTCATTCATTGCTTCGTATGTGTATGTTGCTTTACTTACATGAGTTCAAGTTCCTTCTTTTATATATACTCATTGCTTCGTATGTGTGCGTCGCTTTACTTACATGAGTTCAAGTTCCTTCTTTTATATACTCATTGCTTCGTATGTGTACGTTGCTTTACTTACATGAGTTCAAGTTCCTTCTTTTATATATACTCATTGCATTGTATGTGTGCTTTGCTTTACTGAGATGGGTTCAAGTTCCTATATACACATTGCATCGTATGCGTGCGTTGTTTTACTCACATGTGTTCAATTACAATCTTTATACACATTGCATGGTACGCGTGCCTTGCTTTACTCACATGCGTTCAAATTCCTTCATATACACATTGCATGCACGTGTGCATTGCTTTACTCACATGTGTTCAAGTTCTCTTTCCATACACATTGCGTGCACGTGTGCATTGCTTTACTCACATGTGTTCAATCTCACTACCTTGCTATGCACGTTGCATACATTGCCACGCACTTTCGATCGCATTATCATGTGTATTGCTAACAGTATCATACCTGTTAAGTTTGCTTTCTTTGCAGGCACGATATTGTATGTACGGCTCATTTGAGGCCGGTGCAACCGGACGAGACGCACAGGTATTGTATCTCCCGAGTGAGACGTATTGAGAATTCCATAATTCTCTTACATCCCTTCTGCATTGTAATGTAGTTTGGTACGCTGGCTTATAACTGTCGCATGTGTGCTTCATTACAGCTTTCTTTGCATGATCATAAGTTATGCTCGGCTTCTTGCATGTTCAGTTGCATTTTGCCCCTACCTTCGGGCGCATACCTTGTTTGTCTTGCATGTTTGTCTAAGTCTTCGGCCTTGTCAAAAATGGGTCGTCTCTGGGCTTTGACATTCACTCCCGTCATTGTTGTGTACTTTCGAGTTCTGTCAAAGAGGGGCAACTGTAGACACCCCATTTTTGACCGTCCTCAAGACTTGGACGTCACCGCTTGAACACTCGGTGATTATCCATGTTTGTGTTCGTTTGGAGTTCCCGGAGTTCTCGGCCCGCGCGCCTTGCCTCAGGACCTCCAAACTCGACCGTTTTGTGTCTGGTTTTGCACCAAACACTTGTGTTTTTGCCTTGGAAGGGCAGGGAGTGCCTTGTGAGGCACCCCCATATACCACCGGCTGTGGCTAGAGGCCACCGGCTGGCTGGTTTTTCCATCGGCACTATATTGTGCCGGTCGGCACTATTTTGTGCCGGTCGGCACTATTTTTGGCGAAATGACCATTTTTCCCTGCCGACTACTGTGCACTTGCTTTTCTGGGATATTTTCAGACAGCTTTGTAGCTTTTGCTCCCCTCCATACACGTGTATGGAGGGGATACACTCCTTCCAAGCTTGTTTGACAAGCTTTACAATGCCTATAAGAGGAGAGCTCCTCCTCTTGGCTAAGGGTTAGCATTTGGAGGCAAAAACCAGAGCTTATACATATATTTCTCTGTCATATATCTATAGATACATAGATCTCCATCTCTCTCCTCTTGTGTGTGTGATTTTTGAAAATTTAGGAAACCCTGACTCGGTGCCGAAGGCCACGTGTCCGTCATCACCAAAGTTGGCTCGGGAACTTGGGTACGATTGGGGAAGGTCACATCGTGAGCACCCCCGCTCGCCCGGTCAAAGACCGGCCTCTACTAACCATGATATCTGCTTTTGAAAACATTGTATGCTCTTATTCCAGTTATTAGCCTAGGTTACTATGTGATGCTCGCAGCAAATAAGTATAGACTGAGCCGTCTGAATTGGAACAAAACATTTCATGTTTGTTTGTTTGAAAATGGTTTGATGGTGTTACCCGCAGGTAGGCTAAGACGTGGATTTGCCACCCTCAGGTGGGCTTAGAAAACATGATTTTGCACTATCTAGTGGGCTTAAAACAAACATTTGATGAATTGTCCAATCCAAGCAACACAACCTCCACCCACAGGCATTCAAGGCAATTATATCACATAAGCACATAGCCTCATGGCAAGCATGCTATCATGGCAACACTCACACGCATGCAAGGATGCTAAAGCATAAAACTCACCAAGTACTCCAAGCCAAAACAGAAAACTGATTAGAAATCAATGCATGATCCTAATTATATAGAAATGCCTAATGCAACACATGCATAATGCAACTATAGCAGGCTCGGCTATTCTAAACATGCATATGAAATGCTACGATTAACACGTATTCAATTTAGAATTGAAATACAATGCAGTTTGTATGATGCGCCAAGCCCGGTGCGTGCAAAACAGATGAATGATGCAACATGCTATCATACTGTATGCTAATTGAAATATGCCCTATATCTAACCATCGTAAGCGGATAAATAAAAGGGAGAAAGAAATGGGGGTTGGAAGACATACATCGCACACTCACCCACACTTATTACAGTTTTGCCCTCGCGCAGAGGGTTCGAATAAATAATAATACAGTCCGACATAATACAGATTCCTAATTAATTAACAAATTAAGTAAGAAAAACTGTAAACTGGCATGCAAGCCAAGGGCTGCCTCGCTTCTGATGAATGATGCATGTTGGGCTTCCTTCTCGCGGAAATCCATTGGGATGCCCAATTTAGCCTCTGTTTGCGATATTTCTCGAAATGCGCGCCATACTCCGAAAAGTTGCTGATTCCTTATTTTGCTGCAACAGAGAGCAGGAAAGGGGCATAGCAATGTATTTCACAAATATATGCATGCCTCGGTTCTCGTGCCACCAATCACGCATAACGATGCATGATGGCCGAGGAATCGGATTGCACAACTCAATATAGGGTGCAATGCAGATGAATGCTACAACAAAACCTAACTCCATCATGGGTAATCCGGAGTGTCGGTGACTTGGGAATTGAGACCCGTTCCGTCACTCGGAGTACGAAACGTGCCTCGTTTCCCGTGCCCGGGCTAATTCCTATCCCGAACACAATGCAATATGCATGATATGCATGAAATGCAGCTAATATACAATCCTAACATGCACAATGCTATGAAAATGAGATGCCTCGAAATGCGTGCACGCGGGCACGCAAACCGAGAAAATGATCCCAAAGCATAAAATGACATGGAATATGATATATAATGAGACTAAAATGAGATGTCTCGAAATGCGTGCCCACGGGCACGCTAATCGAGAAAATGGCATACGGAATGCAATGATGCGAAAATGGCATACAGAATGCAGAATGGACTTATACCAACATGAGAGGACCTCAGCCACTCTCACACGGGAGGCCGTAAGATGAAAATGAGCTGCCTCGAAATGCATGCCCGCGGGCACGCAAACCGAGGCAATGTCATAAAAGCATGAAATGGCATAAAAATGCAAATTGGGCTTACACTAACATGAGAGGGCCTCAGCCGCACTCACATAAGATGCCGTGAGATGAAAAAGGGGTGCCTCAAAATGCGTGCACACGGGCACGCAAACCGAGGCGATGACATACGCAATGCAAATGACATACGGAACGCAAATTGGGCTTACACTAACATGAGAGGGCCTCAGCCGCACTCACATAAGCTGCCGTCGGATACAAATGAAGTGCCTCGAAATGCGTGCACACGGGCACGCAAACCGAGGCATGGCATACGCAATGCAAATGACATACGGAATGCAAATTGGGCTTACACTAACATGAGAGGGCCTCAGCCGCACTCACATAAGCTGCCGTCGCGTAAAACAGAGGTGCCTCGAAGTGCATGCCCACGGGCGCGCAAACCGAGGCATGGCCCGAAGGCATGAAATAGTACGGGAAATGATATGCAAGCATGCAAACCAAATTTCAGCACCTAAATGAAAGGGAAAACAGCCCCGAAATGATACGAAATGACGACCAATGCATGAAATCATCCCGAAATGTGATTTTAAGTACCCGAAATGGCCTATAGCCATACTAAACATGTACAACATGATCATGACATGCAAACCAGTAGCAAGGCAGCCCCAAATATGGCATTTTTTCAGTACAAAGCAAGGCGAAACAACAACCACAAGTATGGTAAAATTAGCATGCAAAAACGGGGAAAAGAGGGGAATTACAAAGCAAGTAGTATATACAATGCTCAAACCAGAAAAAACAGTTCTACAAAATTAAAGAGGGACCAAAAATATGCACATTTACAATAGATGAGATCCTCCAATTCAGTGTGTAGAGATGCTTAACATAGCATGCAAGAATGAGCCAATAAAGGGCTGCAACATGAGGTACCATAAGCAATGACCTAACAACTTTGGACCCTTAATAAAACATGAAGAGTGGGTCATTTAAAGACACTTTATAAGCCTGATGAAGGCTCAAATCAGCAACTAAGCAAGCCTAACAAAGCATGCAATTTTACGGAAAATAAGGGGGTACAACATGAAGTACCAAAAGCATGCATCAAACAACTTTAGACCCTTAACAAAACTTGACAAGAAGGCCAAAATAAGGATATTTTCAGTACTGATGATGGCTCAAAACAGGAGCTAAGTAAGCTCGAAAAGGCATTCAAGATGGGGCCAAAGAGAGGTATAAAGAGAGGTACAACATGGAAGCCTCAAACCAATTTGATCCCTTCTAAAATGTTGTAGAGGGACCTAAAATAAACTCAATTTCAGTTAATGGCATGCTCAAAATCAGATCATAAACAGGCCAAAGAAATCATGCAATTTTACGGTAATTTGAAGTAATTACAAAGCAAGTGCATGATAGAGAGGACAAACAGGGTTGAGCCCTTCTTCAATGTTGAAGAGGGACTCAAAATGACCCCACTCACAGTTTACCTCATGCTCGAAATCAGATCACTCATAAGCCAAATATTCAATGCAAAATAAAGGCATATAAGATGCTATTGAAGCAAGTGTATCATAGAGGGCTCAAACAGGGTTGAGCCCTTAAACAAAGATGAAAATGAGCTCAAAAGAGGACCACTTTCAGTAGGGGTCGGAGCTCAACACAATAAGCAAATAGGCTTAAGATTTGAAGCAAAAATGAGCTCAAAAGAGGGTGAAGTGTACTTACCCTTGAAGATCAAGACTTTGGTTGCTCTTTGCTTGATGAAAGTTGCTTCTAAGCTTCTCAAGAACCCCTCCTTGCTGCTGGAATGGAGTTGGTGATGGTGATGCTAGGTGTTGATGAACAAATGGTGCCAAGACTTGGATGTTTGAAGCTTTTTGGAAGAGAGGAATGGAGGAGATGTATATGCAAGGCTCAAAGGATTTTTTCTCACCTTCAACCAGCTGGTGGCTGCTGGTTTATATGGCCAAGAAAAGGGGTGAAAAAGGAGGGCAAAAAGGTGGGAAAAATATCTAGATATTTTGCTCTAAATAAAAAGTGGCGTTTGGCCACGAAGTGGGCCTCTGAGGCCCTAGTGTTCCTCAAAATGACAAAACAGAGTACCTGCCAAAATCGGAGAAAACCGATGCGAAACGAATGCTCGGGGGCCAAACCGCGAGGTTCGGGGCCCGAAAAACCGGCTATAAGTACCGAAAGTGGCATACGGCCACGAAGTGGGCATCAGGGGCCCCAGTGTTCCTCAGTATGATAAAACAGAGGCACTTGCCAAATTTGAACAGAAACCGGTGCGAAATGAATGCTCGGGGGCCAAAACCGCGCGATTCGGGTCCCGAAAATGGGCCGTGAGCACCGAAAGTGGCGTTCGGCCACGAAGTGGGCATCTGAGACCCCAGGGTTTCTCGGTATAACAAAACAGAGGTACCTGCCAAGAACCAGAGGAATCGGAGACGGTTGGGCGGTCCCGAACCGAGGCACACGGCCTGACGGTCCCGAAAACCGGGAACCGGGCTCCGAAATGGGCAAAATGGCCTACGGCCACGAAATGTAGCTCACGGCCACCGGGAGATAGTCTACGGGACCACTCCCTCCCCTCAGGAAAGAAAACAGAGAAAACCGAGTCTGGTTCGCAAATCGAGACAAGGCACGAAGAAGGTTCGGAAGTCCGGAGGCAGGGCGCACGACCGCGACTCTGAGACTTCTGAACGAGCACAGCATGCAACATCACCAAGCGCTCAATCGGTGACGTCTGAGTCTTAAGGTCGGTCAAAAATGGGGTGTCTACACTCACTTTTTCTCTCATCATACATCTCTCTATTCTTTATTCTCTCATTTTTCATCCCTCCCCAGGTATGGTTGATGGATAAACTGCAGGTTGTGGACTCTTGTCCGGCATACTCAGCTCGTGGCTACTTCTTCAGGCAACGCCTAGTTGACGCCCTTGATGAGGGTTGGTGGTTTGAATGGATGTGCAACTTGTCCGCAGACCGCATTGCTTGGCGGTGCCCTTGGCTCAATCTTCCGGTGATGAGTTACAGCATGACCCGTCAACCCGGGATCCAATTGGTTGGCTTGACTCATTGTGTCTTCTATTTCCCATTCCGCATCCTACGCCAGTTTGGTCATAATCAGACTTGTCCGCCGGAAGGGATAGAGTACCCGGTTACATTCCCGATTCGAGGCGCACAGCTGGCCCGGTATGCCACAGCATGGAGGACGAGAGAACTCCTGGCTCCCGCTCCCGCTTTCAGTTGCGCTTTGTCTGATGAGTGCTTGGATTGGCTTAATGAAGAGGCACAGATTGGGCCCAGCTTGGTATCAGAGGCTCCAGCTAGCTCTGGGAGGGGGCGCAGTGACGTTTGACTTGACTATGCCCCGGGTTTATTGCTTTATTAGTACTTTCAAGTTTTCTTTATGAATGTAATAAAAAAAGCAACTTCGATTGTATGCAAGAGCAAGAGAACTCTATTTGAAATCAATGAAGTTGAAGGTTGTGGTACTGAAAATCTCCCACTTTGGTCCAGAAATGGTCTTAGTTGTAAAAAGATTTATTTGAGCAAAGTCAACTTTTATTAAAACTTTTCAAAACTGTTTTCGATATGGATCAGAACTGGACACGCCTGAAATTTGTCACTGAGATGCACAACCCCAGATTCCTGCAATTGGAAAATTGCCCCTAGTTTGAATAGTACCGCGGCACTGCATGGCAACGGAAAGTTGCCCCTAGTCTGAATAGCACTACACGCGGAGATTGCGATGAATGCTGATGGACAAAGATGACCAAGATGATCAAATGGACAAAGCTGATCGGGGAAATGTTTATGGCTGAACTTCAGGATGAAGCTGCCTACGTATCCCAAGGATGGGAATCAAGCCTTACGTAGTTCAGGCTTGGGTTCACTCGAGTATTTTCCTCTCCTTTTGCGCTCTAACTTTTGCCAAGGCCGCCCTTTGCGGGTTTTCAACCTTGCGAGCTCAATTTTTATATTTTCTAATTTTTGTGCTCTGAATTTTGCCTAGGTCGCCCTTTCGGGTTTTCGGCCTAGCAAGCCTCTCAGGGTAATATTTCTTCAACTTGTCCATGTTGATCGGTTGGGAGAACTCCAGGCCATCTAGGTCCATCAGAACCACAGCTCCACCTGACCAGATAGACTTGATGATATAGGGGCCAGTCCAATTGGGTCTGAACTTGCCCCTTGGGTCGTGGATGGGAGCTCGGTTGTCTTTGAGTACCAAATCTCCTTCCTTCAAGTTCCTAGACTAACTTTCTTGTTAAAGCCCGGGCGATTCTGCGTTGATATCCTTGGACATGGTACAGTGCTTTCAGTCTTCTCTCATCAAAAAGCATGAGTTCTTCAAATCTGCTCTGCTGCCAATCTGCCTCGGCTATCTGACACTCAGCCAATACTCGTAGAGACGGAACCTCAATCTCTATAGGTAGAACGGCCTCCATCCCATATACCAAGGAATACGGAGTCGCCCCGGTAGAAGTTCTAATCGACGTTCGGTAGCCCCACAGAGCAAACGGCAACTTATCCGGCCAGTCCCGATAGGTTTCCACCATCTTCTGTAGTATGTGTTTGATGTTTTTGTTAGCGGCCTCAACTGCTCCGTTGGTCTGCGGCCGATATGTGGATGACTTATGAAAAGCCACATTATACTTCTCCAACAGATCAATCACCTCCTTCTTGAAGTGAGAACCATTGTCCGAAATGATCTCATTCGGGACTCCATAACGGCAGATAATGTTGTTTCTGATAAACTTCGCGACATGTGAAGCCTTCAACACGGCATAGGATTGGGCCTCGACCCATTTCGTAAAGTAATCTATTGCTACCAAGATAAACTCATGCCCATTCGACCCTTTCGGCGTGACTGCTCCGATCACATCAATTCCCCAGACTGAAAATGGCCAAGGCGACGTCATGTTGTACAGCTTTGACGGCGGGATGTTCATGCGGTTTGCGTGAATCTGGCATTTGTGGCATCGCCGAACAAAGTCGATACAGTCTTCCTCCATGGTAGACCAATAGTAGCCCTGTCTGAGAATCTTCCGTGCCAGCATCACCCCATTCATATGTGCCCCACATTCTCCTCCATGGATGGCCTCCATCAGGCGCTTCGACTCTTCGGCTTCCACACACAGCTTGTGCATTCCCAGATGACCTCTTTTGTACAACTTACCTCCGCAGATGATAAACTGAACAGCCATTCTTCTGATTGCCCTTTTGTCCTTGGCATTCGCCCCTGGTGGATATGCCTCCTTTTCCAAGAAGTTCCATATGTCGTAATACCAAGGGTTGTTATCCTGTACTTCATCTATGGCGGAGATTGACTCGTAGGCAGGTGCAAATTTCTGGTCAATAATGACTGGACGCATCCGGACCCCAGATGGGATGTCTATCATGGAAGATAGAGTTGCTAACGAATCTGCGAACCTGTTGTTCTCTCTACTAGGTGAGTGAAATTGAGCTTTTCAAACCGCGGAATTAACAAATCCAAGGTCTGGTGGTAAATCATCATCTTTTCTCTTTACTTTCCAATCTCCTTAGCTTGAGATACAACTAAGTTTGAATCCCCAATGACGTCCAATCGCCTTGCCCCTAGTTCTAGGGCAGCTCTAGACCGGCAATACACGCCTCATTGTTCGAGACTTTGAATCTAAGCTTGAATGCTAAAGGGATACGGGAATCATCAGGCGCTATCAGCAACACCCTATCCCATACCC
>JAPPVO010003367.1:0-21079 GCA_030407325.1 Camellia japonica | reverse complement strand
TATAATCAGTAATCAATATGTAAATGCAAATATTTATCAATTGACACCCAATATTTATCAGTATGTAAATGGCATGAAATGAGGAAAGAAATTAGCCTAATGAAACAAGCTGGTAATTACACAAAGATAAGGTATAACATTTAGTTAAGCCATCAAATCTAATTATATTTAATAAAATTTCAACCCACAACTAAAATTTAGATACTTCGACTTAAGGTGACATTGTTGCTCTAATAAATCATCTCACTAGCCATACAAAAAAGTAGTCATATGCCATCAGCTGCAAGTGGTGTGCAATCATGTAAAAAGATTCTCAAAACAGAGAGCAGTTATACAATGGCACAATAACCAATAACAAAATTAAACCATCATTATCTCCATGTAACAGAATAATGTTAAGTGCCACCACATAACAAAGTCTAAATTCCCACTAAACATTTCAAATCATATGAATGGACTCCCAAAAAGTGATCAAACTAGTATATAATCCCAGATGTGTGTAAATACAACGCAGATTCATAGGCCCTTGCTTTAATGATTAGTCTTATAAAACATCTGACATTTTGCAAGATAAACATGCGAATCCAAACTTACTTTCATTCAGGATGCACTATTATAGGTTAATCTTGTCCAATTGTAGTTTCAATAAGATTTCTAGTTCTATCACCATTGATACCATCACCATCATACTACAACCTCCACTAGAATGCCATCAAGACTCACTACAAAAAAATTGACTTTTTGCGACGGTAAAATACCGTCGCTAATACTCCTAATGCCGTCGCAAAAACTTTTTGCGACGGTAAAATGACTTTTTGCGACGGCAAGAGGGGGTCGCAAATAGAGGGGTAGCAAAAGAGTTTTTGCGACGACACAGTGCCGTCGCTAATGTTTTTGCGACGGCATTTTGGCCTTTTACGACGGCACGGTGGAGTCGCTAATAATGTTTGAAATATCTTGACTTTTTGCGACGGCACTATTTTACCGTCGCTAAAAATGTTATTTGAGACGGCAAAAAATACCGTCGCTAATAGTCTTTTTTTTTTGCAACGACAAAACACTATTTTTGCGATGGTATCGTACCGTCGCAAAAAATATTAAAAATATGAAAATTCTTATTTTTTTGCGACAGTGTAATGCCGTCGCAAAAAGTATTAAAAAAATAATAAATTTTCTATTTTAAATAATAAAATTTCTATTTTTTGCGACAGTTTAGTGTCGTCACAAAAAGTAAAACTTGTAACAAAATCAATAAAAATAATAAAATTTTTTGTTTTTGGCAACACTGCAATGCCGTCACAAAAAAGAAAAAACATCATCCAATAAAATTATTAAAAATACTAAAATTTCTCCATAATAATTACATAATAATATAAAAATTCCTATATAAAATAACAATTTCTTCATAATAAAATATTCTTCCATTCATAATTACACACCAACAAAATTATCCCACTACATAATATTCCATAATTATCCTCCGATAAAATTTAAAAATATAAAAGAAATGAAAAAAATAAACACAATATAAATGAATATAAATTACTTTTTTCTCCATTTACAAATTCACGATTCAAACAAAGCAATAGTTCACAAAGGTAACCAATGATCACTTCACTTCTGTTACTTAACTCAGTTTTAATAAAAAGACTGACAATGTTCCCACAAATTCTTCATTCCACTTACAGTTTTGATCTTAAAACTTTCACCTCATCCCACAAAATCTTTCCTTTTTGAGCCGCACAATCTCACATATTCAATTCACCTGCAAGCTTGAAGGAGGGTCGAATGTTTCATCACCACAATACAAATCTGTACGATGAAAATTGGTTAGAAAATATTCAACCCTCAGTTTTCCTCAAGGTTGAAATATGGAGGGAAACAGTATGTAATGTATATAATGGGAAAATAAAAATTTTAGTTTTTTCAGCTCGTCATCCCGTATGGTTATTTGGATTTGAAAGCCATTCACTAATCGAGCTGAAGGAAAGAAAGACATCCGATCCTCCTTGAGTTGGGTCCACCTACCAAAATAATTTGCAGCGAAATAAGAACTTCATTTACAGCATAATTTCTTCACATCATCCACACAAAAAACAATATGTATATAGTCCATCATATTTATAAATAAATAATGAGACTCACCATTAATTTTTTAATATGATGTGTCCTACATGCAAATATGGTGGAGTTTATTGTGTGCATCTATCTAAGAAGTACAAGAAAATGGTGAAACGTATTTGGTGATATATATATATAAACCCTCAAAAAACAAACCCATAATTTGAGGACATCTTTTACAACCATTAATTAATGCAACAGAATTTTTCTTAAGTTTCTTATTTTTTATTTTGGTACTACGTAAAAGTCTATTTGTCTGTATAATGTTTTTCATAAGTATTTGAGGGATGAAAATAACCTGTATGTAGTAACGAAGTAATGAAGAAAGAGAGCAATTTGAAGGCGAGCCAACTCTGCCCCTGGACAAAATCGAGCTCCTCCTCCAAACGGAGCATAAAATGGACTGCTTCTCCAATTTCTCTTTTCCTTTATATAGGAAACAAAACAAAAACAAAAACAAAAACAAAAAATGTCAATTTTTATAGAGTAATGCAAATGGATCAAGGATTACACCTGAAGCCATGCTAATTTGATATTTGATAGATTAAATAGAAATTCTAGAATCAAGAAGGGAGTAAATAAATCAAGGATAATAACCTTTTGTACTTGGGTCAATCAACTAGGCCCTTGATTGGACAACAAGCCACACTGAATGTCTAGAGTTGCTTAGGCTGTCTGGAAACATGGTATGGTATGGACTCTAGGGTAGACTCTATCCATTGGACAAGATGATTTCAATACATTTTTTTTTATATTTGTATGTATTTATTAATTTTTAAAAATATTTTTTCATAAATTTTTTTTTTAGATACATTTAAGTAAAGTGCATCTAAAAAAAATATTTAAAAATTAAAAAATATTCACTTAAAAAAAAAAAACCACAAAAGTCACTTTTTGCGACGGTAGAAAATGCCGTCTCAAAAAATCAGAGTATTTGCGACGGTTAAAAAATACCGTCTCAAAAAACAGAGTATTTGCGACGGTAGAAAAATACCGTCTCAAAAAACAGAGTATTTGCGACGGTAGAAAAATACCGTCTCAAAAAAGGAGAGTATTTGCGAGACGGTATTTTTTACCGTCGCAAATACTCTGTTTTTTGAGACGGCATTTTTTACCGTCGCAAAAAGTGACTTTTTGCGACGGCAAGTGTACCGTCGCAAATAGTTCCGTCTTTTAAGCCCCATTTTCTTGTAGTGACTACTTTTAGACCACCACAATGCTAGGCAGACACAATAACTGTTTTCCTTCAGCTGGTTGTTTGAAAAATTGATATTTTGTATAAAAAAAAAAAAAATTTAAAAACAACATTTACATCATTTAATGGTGCCAAAAGCATAAAAATGTCGAGTCACAAAACAAACATTCAATTAACCGTCTCTAGCTTTAGAAAATAGTGTTATACATATATATATAGAGATATAGATATAAAAATTTCCCAACAAGCCATAACCAATAAAATTTGTTTTTTATTTGTATAATATTCCATACAGTTTATGATTTATGGTTTGTCTAATCAAAGCAAATCATTCTGAATCAATCAAGACAAAGATTCTTCTTAATTACTGAATTGGAATTTTCCAAAACAAACAGAGCCCAAATTAGGTTATTAATTATACAAAATTATAGATAGAACAATTTAGAAAAATAGGGAATTTCTTAATAAAACAAAAAAAAAACAATTATAGAATAAATTTCAAGCAAACAATCTCCATCTTAAAACAAGAAACATCAAATCAAAACACACAAAAAAAATAAATCTCACAAAGTATCAGAGGGTGTATGACATATTAGCAGATTTAGACTGTGCTAAACAATGTGTTTCCAAAAGCAGGAAACAAAAAGAGAAAAAACAGTTGTTTTAGGAGTTGTTTGGTTCATTTACATGATCTGATTATCAGTCCAGAGAATACAAAATCTGACAAGCTATTATCGAGCTAACCAGATTCAAAATAGCGAATCCTGATGATGCTGCAGTAGAGAACACAAGAACCTTGCAGCTTCTACTTCACCGTTGAATAACCCAAGATACATATACCTGCAAGCAAACATCATAATCTCATAGATAAAAGGGGTCCCTAAGCATTTCTACTTTGAAATTACCATCCTAGATTTTTATCTAGCATGAGTAAAAGCATAATGGCAAGTTCTCAAAAACCAAATAAGAGTTACTAACACCAACTACCAAGTTTGTAACTTCTAATATTTACATCTAACAATAGGATCATCTAATTAATTAGTAACAATTTTGAGTTTAAGGGCACTCACTTCTTCCCAAGGAACTGTCCTATTTGAGCCTCCCATAGACCACATTTGTGCAAGGTCACTCCTCTATATTTTGAGCTCCCCCGAGAGAATCCGGTGCTTTGGCGACGAAGAATGTGCAAAAATTCCTCTTTAGTCAGGTTTGTCATCTGCTCATTAATTTAAAGACATTTAGCTTGCAACAAATTACTTATGCTTAATATAAAGACAAAAAAATAAAAAAGTGAACAATATCTTACCATCTATTGCCTACCTGTTTCATATCGTCTTCGTAATCACAAAGTAAAATTGATACTCCAAATCACTCTAAAACATTGAATTCAAACATTAGCCAACTACAACAATTGGGGGAAAAAAAGATAATGACAACAAGAACACAGTGGAGATAGATTACCTCATCAAATCATTGCTTTCTAGCCACAACCTGCAACATCATTAACTATTCCTAGTAATGAAGAAAACCAAGAGAGGGGAGGGAAAGATGGAATTTTGCAGCAGCAGAGGCTGTTTTAGGAGGGCTTTTAACCTTTGTTTTGATCCTCAAACATCAAACAATCAACAAGGGAGCAAGGGGGAATGATAAGTGTGGGTGTATATGAGCTTAAACTTGTGTCTTCCATTGATAAAAATAAAACCGTAGATCCAAAAGCTTAAACACTCTACAAAATTAATTTCATAACAAAATTATTTTGCCTAATGTAGTATGCCTCTCACATATACAGTTTGTACCTAATTACGCAATCACTCTTAATTACGTGATATGAAGTAGCAAGCAATAGCAAAGTATGGATTGATAGAAACCATGGAAGAGTGAAATAAAACTTTACCTCCAGATTCAAATCAGTCAAATCCAAATTGTGTTGGGTATACCTCCTTATTGGAGTGTGGGACCCAATTGGTTTTGGAAAAAGAGTTTAATTTGGTTTAGTATTAATTATAATATATTTTTATATATTATATTTAATTTGTGGAGACCCAATCTAATTTTGAAACAACTAAGATTTTGAGAAAAAAAACCCTAGATTCATAATATAATTTTTTTGGTGTATTGTTTTTCCCCAAGAGAAAAGTGCGGCTGCTATAACGTTTTGGGGTTCGTGCCAATTAATCCATCTTTGGTGATTTTTGGTTCGGAGTCACAGTGCTTGAATTCAAGTCAGTGGATTGGTTTTGGCAGCCATTGTGCGTTTGATTTGGATCGTTATTTTGGGTCTTCTACAATCTGATTCTGAAGGTTTTGGTTCATCTATTTGGTGAGGTTTTTCCTCTTGTTTATTTGTGATTATTTGGAATTCACCTAAGGGTGGTTTTGTGAGACCATTAGTGTCTCGTTTGTAATCGTTTGGAACTTATTTGGTTGATAGTGGAATCGGATTTCGATCCCGTGGACATACCTCACATTGAGGGAACCACGTAAAAATTCTTGTGTTGCCTTTGATTTAATTGTTCCGCATTAGTTTTTATTCCCATAGATTGATTTACTTGTGGGGGAATCATCGATTTTCCCTAACAACTGGTATCAGAGCTTACGGTTTATTGGGGTTATTTATTTGTGTAAATCAATGGAGGGGAATGTGGGTCGTATGTCTAGCTTCAATGGAAGCAATTGGGTAACTTGGAAAACTAAAATGGAAGACCTATTATTTTGTAAAGATTTATATGGGCCTATTGAGGGTGATAGTGGCAAACTTGATGATATGAAAGATGATGAGTGGAAGAGGCTTAATCGAAAAGCCGTTAGTGTTATCCATCAATGGATTGATGACAGTGTGTTTCATTATGTTGCTACTGAAACTTCGGCACATGATTTATGGAAAAAATTAGAGAGTCTTTATGATAGAAAATTAGCCACAAATAAAGCCTTTCTGTCTCGTAAGTTGGTTAATTTAAAATATAAAGAGGGTAGCCCTATTCCGGAACATCTGAATGAAATAAAGAGTATTGTTAACCAACTTGCTTCTATGAAAATTGTTTTTGATGATGAGTTGCAGGCTTTGATGCTACTTAGTTCTTTGCCCGAAAGTTGGGAGACTTTGGTTGTGACAGTTAGTAATTTGGCGCCCGATGGAGTTATTATAATGGGCCAAGTCACTAGTAGCTTGTTGAATGAAGAAACTAGAAGAAAATCAGCGGGTTCCTCTCATTCGGAAGCATTTGTTGTGAGAGGCCGAAGCAAAACAAGGGAGAGGAGTGAGACTCCTCGTGGTCGTGATCAAAGCCGTGACAAATCAAAAGATGGTTCTTTTTCAAAGAAAGACATTGAGTGCTATTATTGCCATGAGAAAGGGCACATGAAGCGAGAATGCCGAAAGCTCAAGAACAAAGAGAAAAGGTGTGACAAAAGTGTGGATAAGAAGCAAGAAGACACTACAGTAGTTACTACCAATGATCTCATGGTCGTTTATGAAGATGATTGTATCAATTTTGTGGGCCAAGAGAGCAGTTGGGTGATTGATTCTGGTGCTTCTTTTCATGTGACTTCTCGAGTTGATTTTTTCACTACCTACAATGCAAGAGATTATGGTTCTGTTCGAATGGGTAATGAAGGTTTGTCCAAGATTATTGGTATGGGTGATGTTTGCTTGGAAACAAATTTGGGCTGCAAGTTGTTGCTTAAAAATGTGAGGCATGTTCCCGACATTCGCCTCAATTTGATCTCTACTGGGAAGCTAGATGATGAAGGCTTCAACAACAAATTTGGTGATGGAATATGGAAGCTCACAAAGGGTTCTTTGGTGGTGGCTAAGTGTAAGAAGACTAATACACTTTATTCGATGCAAGGAAAAATTTGTAAAAGTGTTATCAATGCACTTGAAGATGATACTTCTACTGAATTGTGGCACAAGCGACTTGGGCACATGAGTGAAAAGGGGCTACAAGTTTTGTTCTAGAGCTTCTACCCAGTTTGAAAGGTACACATCTTAAAACTTGTGTTCATTGTTTGGTGGGTAAACAACATAGAGTTTCTTTTCATAAAAATGTTGCTTCTAGAAAAGGAAAAGTTTTGGAGTTGATTCATTCGGATGTTTGTGGTCCTTTAAAAGTTAGAACACATGGTGGTGCACTTTATTTTGTTACTTTCATTGATGATTATTCAAGGAAAGTTTGGGCTTTTCTACTAAAATCTAAAGATCAAGTTCTGGAAGTATTTAAGCATTTTCAGGCCATGGTTGAAAGAGAAACAGGGTAGAAATTGAAGTGCATCCGATTAGATAATGGTGGTGAATACATTGGGCCATTTGATGAGTATTGTCGTAGCCAAGGTATTCGGAACCAAAAGACAGTTAAGAAGACTCCTCAACAAAATGGCGTTGCCGAGAGGATGAACCACACCATTGTGGAAAGAACAAGGTGTTTGCTTTCACAAGCTAAATTGCCAAGATCCTTTTGGGGTGAGGCATTGAAGACAGCGGTTGACGTGATCAATTTGTCTCCTTGCTATCCTTTGAATGGTGATGTTCCTGAAAGAGTTTGGACTGGCAAAGATGTGTCTTATGAGCACTTGAGAGTGTTTGGTTGCCGAGCTTTTGTTCACATTCCAAAGGATGAGAGGTCCAAGCTTGATAGTAAGTCAAGACAATGTATTTTTCTTTGCTATAGGCGTGATGAATTCGGGTATAGATTATGGGATCCGGTCGACAAGAAAGTCATTCAAAGCCGTGATGTTGTGTTTCTTGAAGACCAAACAATTGAAGACTTTGGTAAAGGTGATCAACCGGAGCCAAAAACTAGTGATCTCATTGACATGGATCCATCTCCTTCATCTCCAGTTGATGATGAAAATGGGGGAGATGTACAGCCACCTATTGAAGATGTGGAGGATGATGCTAATCCTAATAAAGTTGAGCCAGCAATTGAGGAAGAGCATCCAACTCAAGTACCGTCACCACAACTTGAGTTGAGGAAATCTACAAGGGACCAACAACCTTCAAGAAAGTATCCTCCTAATGAATTTGTGTTGATTTCCGATCAAGGGGAGCCTGAGAGCTACCAAGAAGCAATTGAGCACGCAAAGAAAGGTGATTGGAAAAAGGCCATGGACGAGGAGATGAATTCCTTACTTGAAAACCAGACTTATGATTTAGTGAAGTTGCCTAAAGAGAGGAAAATTCTGAAAAATAAGTGGGTCTTCAAATTGAAGAATGATAGGAAGAATCTGAGGTACAAAGCATGTCTTGTTGTGAAAGGCTTTGGGCAAAAGAAAGGTATTGACTTTGATGAGATTTTCTCGCCGGTTGTGAAGATGTCTTCTATTCGGGTTGTACTTGGCATGGCTGCAAGTATGAACCTTGAAGTTGAGCAACTTGATGTGAAGACCGCATTTCTTCATGGTGATCTTGAAGAAGAAATTTACATGGAGCAACCAGAAGGTTTTGTGGAGAAAGGGAAAGAGAAATTTGTTTGCAAATTGAAGAAAAGTTTGTATGGCCTCAAGCAAGCCCCACGGCAATGGCACAAAAAATTTGACTCTTTCATGATAAATAATGGTTTTTCTAAAACCACTTCGGACCATTGTGTATTTGTGAAAAATTTCCCGAATGGTAAATTTATTATTCTTTTGCTTTATGTTGATGATATGTTAATTGTGGGTCAAGATTCTACCATGATTAACAAGTTGAAGTTAGAGTTGAGTAAATCTTTTGCTATGAAAGATTTGGGACCGGCAAAACAAATACTTGGTATGAAAATTGTTCGTGATCGCAAAGAATGACTGATTTGGTTGTCTCAAGAAAGCTACATTGAGAATGTTCTTGAGAGATTCAACATGGATAAAACAAAGTTGGTTGGTTGTCCACTTGCAGGTCACTTCAAGCTTAGTTCGAATCAATGT
This sequence comes from Camellia japonica, assembly GCA_030407325.1. Classification (NCBI taxonomy): domain Eukaryota; kingdom Viridiplantae; phylum Streptophyta; class Magnoliopsida; order Ericales; family Theaceae; genus Camellia; species Camellia japonica. Next base: position 11,865 of record JAPPVO010003367.1, on the reverse strand, counting down.
CCTACAAGTGAGAAAGACAAAGAAGAGATGTTGAAAGTTCTTTATGCTTCAGCAGTTGGTTCTTTGATGTACACCATGGTTTGTACAAGGCCGGATATTGCTCACGCCGTTGGTGTGGTGAGTCGTTTTCTCTCTAATCCGGGTAAAGAACATTGGGCAGCGGTAAAATGGATTCTAAAGTATCTTCGAGGGACTTCGAAGGTGTGTTTGTGTTTTGGGGATGGTAAGCCGATGCTTGATGGGTTCACAGATTCTGACATGGCTGGTGATGTTGATTCTAGGAAATCTACTTCGGGGTATTTGATGACTTTTGCAGGGGGAGCTGTGGCATGGCAATCTAAATTACAAAAATCTGTTGCTCTCTCAACTACCGAAGCTGAATTTATTGCCATTACAGAAGCTTGCAAAGAAGAGTTATGGTTGAAGAAATTTTTGCAAGAGTTGGGTTTGAAGCAAGAAAAGTATATGCTTTATTGTGATAGTCAAAGTGCTATTCACTTGAGTAAAAATTCTACTTTTCATTCGAGATCGAAACACATTGATGTGAGATACCATTGGATTCGTGATGTGTTAGATTCGAAATTGCTACAACTCGAAAAGGTTCACACAGATGATAATATTTCAGATATGTTGACTAAGACTTTGTCGAGGGACAAACATTTAAAGTGTCGAACTTTGGCGGGTATGGTTGATGTCTCCACCTAAGTCGGTAGGGGGAGAATTGTTGGGTATACCTCCTTATTGGAGTGTGGGACCCAATTGGTTTTGGAAAAAGAGTTTAATTTGGTTTAGTATTAATTATAATATATTTTTATATATTATATTTAATTTGTGGAGACCCAATCTAATTTTGAAACAACTAAGATTTTGAGAAAAAAAACCCTAGATTCATAATATAATTTTTTTTGGTGTATTGTTTTTCCCCAAGAGAAAAGTGCGGCTGCTATAACGTTTTTGGGGTTCGTGCCAATTAATCCATCTTTGGTGATTTTTGGTTCGGAGTCACAATGCTTGAATTCAAGTCAGTGGATTCGTTTCGGCAGCCATTGTGCGTTTGATTTGGGTCGTTATTTTGTGTCTTTTACAATTCTGATTCTGAAGATTTTGGTTCATCTATTTGGTGAGGTTTTTCCTCTTGTTTATTTGTGATTATTTGGAATTCACCTAAGGGTGGTTTTGTGAGACCATTAGTGTCTCGTTTGTAATCGTTTGGAACTTATTTGGTTGATAGTGGAATCGGATTTCGATCCCGTGGACGTACCTCACATTGAGGGAACCACGTAAAAATTCTTGTGTTGCCTTTGATTTAATTGTTTCGCATTAGTTTTTATTCCCATTGATTGATTTACTTGTGGGGGAATCATCAATTTTCCCTAACAATTGAACTAAAAGAAATCTAAAAGCCCGTACATTGATAAACATCAAAATCCAATCATTTCTGGAGTGAACTTGAATACAAAACAATCAAATACAAATCAAATCAATTCTGAAGTTGAATTAAAACACAAACTATTAAAAAAAAATACAAATCCAAATTGCTACAGTTTAGCAAAGGAAAAAAAACACCTTACCTAGATTATTTGAAATACTTTTTTTTTTTATTTTTAAATTGACACATAAATTTCCAATCTCAAAGCATAAAAAAAATGCAAAACAAGTGCCTCGGATTTGGCGTTCGATTAGTCAAATAGGTATTTTGTGCTTTTCAGATTCTCAAATCACTCAAATGAAGAGAGATGATCAGATCGAATAGACAGAGATGAAGAACAAGAGATTGAGATGTAGAATGCAAAAGAATCCCTAGATTTTATATAAGATGATAATGAGAGCTCCATCGACAATAATATGTAGTATATAGCAATTTTAATCTGTCCAATCGAACAATACGTGAACTACTTATTGTGTTCTTCATAGATCTACAAATATATATACATATATATGCATGTATGTATAAGCAAAGAGGGATTAAGAGAGAGACTCACCAAATCTGCAACAAATTTGACGAAGAGAGATTTACTATGGATTGAAGCTATAGATCTCAAATTTGAGTTGGAGTGAAGATCTGTGATAGAGAGTGAAGATCTGTGATGGATAGAGTGAAGATCTGCAATGGTGCTCGAGACACAGAGAGAAGTTGTTTCACATCGTGGATTTGTAAAAGTGAATGGAGCGTGAACAAAGCGTGTATTTGATATGGTGGTTTTGAAAAAAATTCATTATTTTTGGTCCTAAAGATGTTAATAATGTATTAGCAACTAAATTTATTGGTCTCAAAAAGTTATGTAAATATTAAGTGAGGATATTTATTAGTAGTTATTTTTATAATCTTATAAGTAAATTATTATATGGTTAAATTTGCCCCTAAAAAATTATTTTTACCGACCAAATTCAACTAGTCCCTAAATATTAGTCTCTAAAAGACTAATTTCTTGTAGTTAATACAAAACAAATTCAAATAATCATCTCAAGAATCATACATTTAATTTCTCAAACGATGACTAATAGATCCACTAAACATTGTCAACCAATTACTTCATCAAATCAGTTGATCAATCTCAAAGCACTTAGACTGTTAGATACATTTTTCATTCTCTATATTCATTTTTGGATAACACAAGCAAACTATTTTCAGAATAAAAATTTATGAAAACACACTTCATAGAATTTTTTTAAATTGTTTTCTCAAATAAAAACAATATGAAAATGTTAGATGTTTTTTAGCTCTTCACTGTATTTGTTTCTAAAAACATAGAAAACGTAAACGATATACCGAAAAGGTAACCTTAACCACGCTTCTCAGCAGCCAAATCCAACACACAAAACTGAACCATGAGAAAAAACCATCACATCACATAAAATGGAACCATTTCTTTTAATTCTTTTATCATGACGAAGAAATTAGGTATGAGATCGAATCATCTGAGGAACATGCAAATTGACAAAAAAAGTTCTCAATATCGGATAAGATATCCGAAGAATAGCATAGCAGAGACCTTAACAGTCTTATTTAAACAAATAGGTAGTATCTACAGTTCCAGAAAAAGAATTCCAAACTAGCGACGAGTTACCAAACTCTTTCCAACTGCCGCAAAATATAAATGCCTTAATACATGAGGCAAAAGAATCAGGAAGTTGCCTGCTTCAGATATGCTATAAGGTCAGCACGCTCCTGTGGCTTCTTCAGTCCAGGGAAAACCATCTTGGTTCCAGGGATGTACTGCACAGAGACAACGATATAGACATTAGTTCACAACTTTCATTTGTTTGTCTAACGTGTACGTGGTGAGAGATCAAACAAGTTCCTTGAACATTCAAATCTACAAGTTTCATTCAATCTCAGGAAGATATAGCTGTGCAAATTGGGAGCTCAAATCTCACATTTGAAGCCAAAAAAAAAAATTACATATTTAAGCACAATTTCTAACTTATAACTCAACAATTAAAGTAAAATCCAATATAATGGCTAAAGGGAAAATTCATGTACATTAAAGTGAAAAAAATTAGACCATCCACTTAAATAGCAACGTGTCTAAGTAATACAGGGTACGCTGCACGGCCATTACTAGCACACATTTGTTAACAGTTAACTACAAAACCAACGAAAGAATTGTGCTCATTTTGAGAATTGTGCTCTGTTCCCAGAAGAAGGAAAGGTGGAAATGGCATGAAAGATATATTTGGTAGATTGCCAGTGGGCATTTGTTAAAGACCAAATCATGTCAAAAAGGTTAGAATTTCAATACACAATTCATATATTTCTAAACACTTTCTACATATTCAAATCTACATTTTACACGTATACCCCATTAGATGGGGTGGTTAGCACTTCCTTTTTTTGGAATTGCTTTTCCTAAAAGAAGATACCCTAAAAAAAAAAAAAAAACTAAAAATGGAGAATGATCTCAAAGAGAAACTTTCTCTTTTTTTTTTTCCTTCTCAATTTTCACTGAAGTCATATGAAATTTAAAAATGAAAAGGATGAAATTCAAAAGTCAATAAAAAGATCCCACAATTTCCTAACTTCCAAACCATCTTATAGACAAAGATAAGAGCACGCCACCATTTTAACTACTCCAACAAGGTCCTTTCCCCATAAAGATACTACATTTTCACAGGATGCTCTTTTTCTATCTTACAATATCACCTTGCCTGTTTCAGTACAACTTTTTGCTCCTCCATAATTTTATAATTAAAAAGTAGAAAGCCATCATAATCTTCTACAACTTATTCAACAAAATCTCCATCATGAATATTCTCCATTTGCTACCCCAAAAAAGTACTAATCAGCTTGCTTGTTTCCATTTTTCAAAAAACACTTTTCAAAAAATTCTATTTTCTTATTTTCCGTATTTTTTTTTTGTTTTTACTTAATTTTTTTAATATTTTAAGCAATTTTTTTACTTTTTAGACACCTAACATAAATATACCTAAAAAGTAAAAAAATTGTGAAAAAAATCTTTTAAAAATTCACTAAATACCAAAAATACAAAAAAAATACAAGAATTCAATACATTTTTTTGTATTTTTATGTATTTATTAATTTTTAAAAATATTTTTTCACAAATTTTTTTACTTTTTAGATAAATGTAAGTAAGGTGCATCTAAAAAAGTAAAAAAAATGTTTAAAATTTTAAAAATATTCACTAAAAATAAAAAAAAACACGAAAACCAAAAAATTCAGTTTTCAAAAAATTTAATTAAAAAACTCAAACCAAAACACTGAATATAACTAACAATTTTTTATTAAATTATTCTCCCCCATTGGTACACAAACAACCAAGTTATCTCCAATATCTTCATAACAGGTCCCCATCACCTCCCGAGCAGCCGTTACCTGGATGATGAAATTTGTCTAAAAAGAAATTGGCACTTCAAAAACACACTGGGAAGACCAACACTTCAGAAGTACAATTTCTCTTCCAGGTTAAACTATGTTAGGCAAACATTTTTAAAAAAATCAGGCCACCTTCCAAGTACATGCACCGTTTTCGCATACAACAAAAAATCACACCAGAATCCGGACTGTATGGGCCTATTTGATTGGAGCATAGGATCTATGTTATGCATATGACCCAATAGAAGAAGTGTTCTACATCTTCCCTACCTTACAATAAAAATACCCCAAATAATTGAGAAAGAATTTGTGATATGGCAAGGTAAAGATGCAGTCTAAATTCGAATGCATGAAAAACAAAGGTCCTATGAACTGAAGTTGGATCATTCAAGTTCCGAGCTCCACATCAGTGATAAATAATAAAGAAGTCCGGGCCTGGTGAAATTAGAAATGCACCAAGCCTCCAACAACAATGCATATGAATATTACACAGAGGGAATAAGGTAAAAATTGTTTTTATATACTTTTATTTGCTATTACATCCACGAACAACTAAAAATAATGTTATTCACCCAAAAAAAAAAAAAAAACTAAAAATAATGAAAACTAGCAACAATAATACAACATGGAGAAATAACTCAATCTATAAGTTAAACTTTACTCAATATGAAAAATACAATTTTATCAGTCATAAATCATTACATTAGAGTTGTTTGTCTTCATCAACATCAAAAATTATGTGTGATCTACTTGGACAAGTAGAAGAAGCCAGGTTTTTCAATATAATCATTTCAATTTTAAAATAGTAATTTCAACAATCATACACTAATTTAAAATGACAATCCAACAATTTCAACAATCAAACACTAGTTCAAAAATCAAGGAAGAATTTAATGAATAAGGGAGAGAAAATATACAGCGATAACACTGACAACATGTCTACATAGTGATGATTATGAATTTAAAACCATATTAGAATAGGTCATAGTAAGATAACCGTGCCTTGGAGCGTGTCCAGAGGCAAGGCATGCATTGTTGTGCCTAGGAGGCAGAAAACAAGCACACATAAGCACACAAGCAAGAAGACACAAAGATTTACGTGGTTCGGCAAATCGCGTACATCCACGGGGTAGCGGAATTCACTAACTTTGGAACAAAGAATTACACACTCTATAATTCTCTCTCTCTCTGCTCTGTATTCTCTCTTTAACTCACCACACTGAACCCCTCCCATTCACTAACCATTTATAGATTCAATGGGAGGGCCAAAGTCTTCAACAAGCCACCGACAATATTCATGGCAACCACCAACAGTCAGCTACCCTATCATAGATAGCTCGGCTGAATGTCTAGCTTCTTCATTTTTTCTTCAATCAGCAGCCATCGTTGACAAAGAAAATCTGAGCCAAATCTGAGCAATCTTCAACAAATCTCCACCTTGGCGAGGATTCTCTATCCAACATAGTGATCGATCAACATTGCCATGCACCCGAAGGTGCTTAGTTCAGAGAGCTGTTGACCAAGTCCAAACAGTGTTGGAACTTGATCCCAGAAACCACTTTTGTGAGCATATCGGCCGGATTATCTGCAGTGCTAATCTTTTGAAGCAGAATATCTCCTTCATTCACAATTTCTCAGACGAAATGGAAACGGACATCAATGTGCTTGGTGCGGGAATGATGAACCTGGTTCTTTGCCAAACAAATGGCACTGACTGTAGCCAAGTTCAACGTGCTTCTAAACAATACCCAAGTTCTCAATCAACCCATGTAGCCAAATAGCTTCTTTAAAGGCTTCTGTCACTGCCATGTACTATGCCTCTGCAGTAGACAAAGCCACTGTTGACTGAAGTGTTGACCTCCAACTCACCGGCCCTTTAGCAAGCGTAAATAAATACCTTATTGTTGACCGGCATTTGTCCAAGTCACCAGCATAATCTGAGTCCACATATCCAACTAGATTCTGTCCGAGTCTATGATCTCTCTCGAACTTGAAACCCATATTAATTGTGCCATGTAAGTACCTCAAGATCCACTTCACTGCCTGCCAATGACCTTTTCCTGGATCATGCATATACCTGCTTACCATACTCACAGCATATGAAATGTCAGGCCTTGTACCAACCATAGCATACATTAATGCACCAACTGCATTTGCATATGGAACCTATGCCATATGCTTCCGTTCCTCTTATGTGCGTGAAGACATCGAGGCACTAAGCTTGAAATGAAGAGCCAATAGTGTGCTCACAACTTTTTTTTTTTATTTATGCCAAATCTATCTAACACTTTTTTCAGATAATGGGTTTGCGTCAAACAAACAGTGCCCTTCTTTCTATCTCTTTTGATCTCCATGCCTAGAATTTTCTTTGCTTCGCCAAGATCCTTCATTTCGAACTCTCATGCCAACTGTGCCTTGAGTTTATCAATCCCCACATTGCTCTTAGATGCAATCAGCATATCATCTATATAAGAGCAAATAGATAAAGGAACCATCGGAAAGCTTACAGAAATATACACAATGATCATATTGGCTTCTTGTGTATTTCTTTTCCGTCATGAAGCCAATCAAATCGCTTGTACTACTGTCTTGGAGACTGCTTCAACCCGTTCAACGATTTTTTAATTTGCAAGCAATCCTCTTTTCCAGCAACTTTGAAACCATCTGGCTAGGACATGTATATCTCCTCTTCAAGATCTCCATGTAAAGGCAATTTTGACAACAAGTTGGGCGAGCTCGAGATCAAACTGTGCAACCAAAGCTATCAAAATACGAATAGACGTGTGCTTCACAACAGATGAGAATACCTCATTGTAGTCTATTCCTTCCTTCTGGGCATAGCCTTTAGCTATCAATCTAGCTTTGAATCTAATGTTGTCTCTACCTGGGATGCCTTCTTTCTTGGTGTAAACCCACTTACACCCAATTGCTTTCTTGCCCTTTGGAAGTTGCACCAATTCCCAAGTCTAGTTCTTATGGAGTGACCCGATCTCTTCATCTATAGCCTCCTTCCATTTGACAATTTCTGCATTCTGCACAGCTTCTTTGAAAATGCAAGGAACATTGTCTTCAATGATTGGAAGTGCATAGGCCACCATATCGGTCATCCAACCGGGTTGCTTAGTAACCTTTTTTTCCTTTTCTGATTGCAATGGCTTCTGACTGTTGTGGGGTCTCTGGATCTTCATTCTCATCTAAACTCTCTTTAGGATCTTCTTCAAAGCTATCAACTGAAACTTCTTCAAGATGGTCGACTGGCTGAATAGTCCTTGTTGGAGTCTCAAACTCCACCTACATTGACTTCTTCAATGTTTCCCTATTCTCTTGAGGATTTGGCTGCTTCAGCATTGTAGACTCATCAAAGGTAATATCTCTTCTAGTGACAACTTTTTTTGATTCAGGGCACCAGAGTCTATATCTCTTGACACCGTCACTAAAGCCCAAGAAGACAGATTTCCTTGCTCTAGGATCCAATTTAGATTTTGTAACAAGAAAATAAGCTGGACATCCGAAGATACGTAGCTGATCATAATCAGTAGTTGGCCTTCCTGACCATACCTCCATGGGAGTCTTGCCATCTAGTGCTGTAACAGGTAGTCTGTTGACAAGATGACGAGCATAGTTCAATGGCTTGCCCCAAAATGCCTTACTCAATCTTGAATGTGACAACATACACTGGACTTTCTCCACCAAAGTGCAATTCATGCGTTTTGCAACTCCATTTTGCTGTGGTGTTCCACTAACTGTGAAATGTCTCACTATCACTTCATTTTGACAAACCTCAAAGAAGGGATCTGATGTGTATTTGCCGCCATTGTCAGATCTAAGCTTCTTGATCTTCCTGCCTGTCTGGGTCTCAATCATTTTCTTTCACGTAAGAAAGATGTCTAATACTTCATCTTTATGCTTCATTGTGTAAACCCAAACTCTTCTTGAGAAATCATCAATGAACGACACAAAGTAGTGTTTACCTCCCAAAGAAGCATTTTTGGAAGGTCCCCAAACATCTGTGTGAATGTAGTCCAGAATCCCTTTGGTACGATAAATGGCAATACCAAACTTGATTCTTGTTTGCTTGCCCAGTACATAATGCTCGCAGAACTCAAGTTTTCCTATTTTGGCGCCTTTTAACAGGCCTTGCTTTACCAACCCTTGCAAAGCCTTCTCACCGACATGCCTTAGGCGCATGTGCCAACGTCTGGAAGTGTCTGATGCATCATCTTCTGAGCTGGTAAAGACAACCACTCTCTCTGTGACTGTAAAGCTGTCTAAGAAATATAAATTTCCCTTCCGAGTACCCTTCATTGCAACAAATGCTCCTTTAACAACTTTGAGAATTCTACCTTCCACAGTTACTCTATAACCTTTGAGTCTAAAACTCCTACTAGATGAGATTTTTCGTCAAACCCAGTACGTACCGAACATCTTCGAGAATCTTGATTGTTCCATCATGCATCTTCAGCCGAATTGTTCCAATCCCCTTTGTTTGACAACTTGGTCGTTGCCCATCAGCACAACTCCTCCATCAAACTCTCATAAGCTCGAGAACCACTACTTGTTAGGACACATGTGGTAGGAACATCTGAAATCTAGAATTTATTCATCAGAATGGCCAAATGATGAAACTGTAAAGGCTGATCCTTCAACATTATCTCCATCTCGTGCAACGTTTACCTTTTATTCTTTCTTATCTTTATTGGGACAATCTTTTGCCTAATACCCCTTCTGGCGATAAGAAGCACACTCGTCTTTTGCAAGACATCTTCTATCTGATGATCTCCGTCTAGATTTTGAGCGAGACTTTCCTCGCCCTGTATATCTTCTGTTATTCGTTCTGCCTTTGACTGTCAATGCCTCTGATGTTGAGTCCCTGTTTGTAGACTTATCTTTTCTTCTAAACTCGTTATTTACCAAGGCATTTGAAACATTAACATACTTGATCCTTTCTTTACTATATAGTAAAGTGGTACTGAAATGGTCATATGTGTCAGGCAAGAAATTTAACATAACAGTGCTTTATCTTCATCATCGATTTGAACATCCAGGTTTTTCAATTGGCAAGAATTTTGTTGAAATTGTTTAGGTGTTCGTTCATCGAATACCTTTCTTGTAGTCGAAACAAAGCAACCTCTTCTTCAAGTAGAGCCAGTTCTCAATGCTCTTTATCATGAACTTGTCTTCCAGCGTCTTCCAAAGCTCTTTCGTAGTATCATATTCTGTGAAGGCATACTTCTGCTCTTTTGCAAGGCAAAGTCGGATGGAACTACAAGTCAGGAGATTCACTTTCTCCTATTCTATCTCGTCCAAGTCATCTGGTTTGTCTCCCAAAGTGAAGTGCAGGTTCATCTGGACAAGCATATCTTTAACTTCGCATCTCCACATACTGAAGTTGCTGCTTTCATCAAACTTTTCTACCTCGAACTTAGCATGGGACACCGGGGGTCTAACGCCTAGAGTTGCTTGTAGTCACTGGGTTACTTGTGGACTCGGTTGATCTCATCTCTATAGATTCTACCATTGAGAGTGCTCAACAATCTCTACCACAAACAATAAATACCCGAAATACGGCAAATTCTAAGCTCCCGAAAACTTCACTAAAAATTCAGGTCCGAATCTCAAAAAATGGAATCCGCGGTTGTGTCCGGAATAGTTGATTTAGCTAGGAAAGCACTTTCTCCACCTCTCCAGGGACCTCAATGAAATTTCTCCAAATCCAAGGGCCAAATTACAATTTTCCAAAACTCTTGGGACCTTACTGTAATTTATTGAAGTTTTAGGAGCTAAATTGCAATTTCAGCAAGATCAGGGGCTAAAATGCAATTTTCCAAACTTTTAGAGGCTTTCCTACAATTTCAGAAATTTCGGCTGACTGGGTTGATGACGTGGCAGATATGTTAACATGACGATGACATGCAGGTGAGCTGTCGGTGACATGGCACGACATGTGGTAGTGACTTGGCAGCCACGTGGTTCAGATGTGGCAGTGACTGGTCTGACAAGTGGCACTGAAGTGGAGATGACATGGCAGTCTTGCAAAAAAATTTGTAACTTGTTGCTACAAGGATTGGAACTCTGGAAAAGTAGAGTAAAAAGTTAAGCCTTGACCATTTGGACACAGCTCGTCCTGTTGTGTTATTTCCTCTAAATAAATATTTAAAGTATACTGTTTGGCGGCAGATGGTCATCTTCTTCCTCTCGCTACGCATAGGTTACTTGATATAGAGTTGACTTTACAAGTCAAACTTTGACCGGCGCGTGTGGATCACCCAGACATCCATTTTGGCCTTTTTTTTTCTGGGTCTGTACTCTTCTCATTGAGACGGACCTCCTAGTATATTCATAAGTTGATTTCGACAACTTCGAATATTTTATTTTACGAAAAACAGAGTTGCGGATGCTCTGTTTTGACACAACGATGCTCTGATACCAATATGTTGCCTATGAGGCAGAAAACAAACACACACATGCACACAAGCAAGAATGCACAAATATTTATGTGGTTTGGCAAATCGTCTATGTCCACAGGTAGCGGAATTCACTAAATTTGGAACAAAGAATTACACACTCTATATTCTCTCTCTCTTTGCTCTATATTCTCTTTTCAACTCACCACACTAAACCCCTTACATTCACTAACCATTTATAGATGCAATGGGAGGGCCAAAGTCTTCAACAAGCCACAGACAATATTCATGGCAACCACCAATAGTCAGCCACCCTATCATAGATAGCTCGGCTAAATGTCTAGCTTTTTCATTTTATTTTATTTTTTCAATCAGCAGCCATCGTTGACAAAGAAAATATGAGCCAATCTTCAACATGCATGTCCATGACACACCACGTGACATGACCAATGCATATCGTAGCGTGCCGGTGTCATATCCGACACGGCTATGGCAACTAAGTTATAGTGTCCATCCTTCATAGGCGCTAAATGATGTACACATCACGGGCTCCAAAATTACTATATCCATAATCAACCAGCATAACCAAGAATATAAGAAATAGAGGTTATGGTGTCCCAAGACTAC
>JAPPVO010003366.1:0-53590 GCA_030407325.1 Camellia japonica | reverse complement strand
ATTTGAACAAAGTCACCTTTATTAAAACTTTTCAAAACTATTTTCGTATGGATCAGAACTGGACACGCCTGAGATCTGTCACTGAGATGCACAACCCGGATCCTAGCAACTGGAAAGTTGCCCCTTGTTTGAATGGTACCACAGCACTGTACAGCAACGGAAAGTTGCCCCTAGTCTGAATAGCACTGCACCGGAGATTGCGATAGACGCTGATGGACAAAGATGACCGAGACGATCAAATGGACAAAGTTGATCGGGGGGAAAAGTTTATGGCTGAACTCCAAGATGAAGCTGCCTACGTATCCCAAAGATGGGAATCAAGCCTTACTTACGTAGTTCAGGCTTGGGTTCACTCGAGTATTTCACTCTCCTTTTGCGCTCTAACTTTGCCAAGGCCGCCCTTTGCGGGTTTTCAACCTTGCGAGCTCAGTTTTTATATTTTTCTAATTTTTTTGCTCTGAATTTGCCTAGGTCGCCCTTCGGGTTTTCGGCCTAGCGAGCCTCTCAGGGTAATATTTCTTCAACTTGTCCATGTTGATCGGTGGGAGAACTCTAGGCCATCTAGGTCCATCAGAACCACAGCTCCACCTGACCAGATAGACTTGATGATATAGGGACCAGTCCAATTGGGTCTGAACTTGCCCCTTGGGTCGTGGATGGGAGCTCGGTTGTCTTTGAGTACCAAATCTCCTTCCTTCAAATTCCTGGACTTAACCTTCTTGTTGAAAGCCCGGGCAATTCTGCGTTGATATCCTTGGACATGGTATAACGCTTTTAACCTCCTCTCATCGAAGAGCATGAGTTCCTCGAATCTGCTTTGCTGCCAATCTGCCTCGGCTATTTGACACTCAGCCAATACTCGTAAAGATGGGACCTCATTTCTATAGGTAGGTAGAACAGCCTCCATCCCATAACCAAGGAATACGGCGTCGCCCCGGTAGAAGTTCTAATTGAAGTTCGGTAGCCCCAAAGAGCAAACGGCAACTTATCTGGCCAATCCCGGTAGGTTTCCACCATCTTCTGCAATATGTGTTTGATGTTCTTGTTGGCGGCCTCAACTGCTCCGTTGGTCTGCGGCCGATATGTGGACGACTTATGAAAAGCCACATTGTATTTCTCCAACAAATCAATCACCTCTTTCTTGAAGTGGGAACCATTGTCTGAAATGATCTCGTTCGGGACTCCATAACGACAGATAATGTTGTTTCTGATAAACTTTGCGACATGCGAAGCTTTCAGCACTGCATAAGATTGGGCCTCGACCCACTTCGTAAAGTAATCTATTGCTACCAAGATATACTCATGCCCATTCGACCCTTCGGGGTAACAGCCCCAATCACATCAATTCCCCAAACTGAAAATGGCCATGGCGACGTCATGCTGTACAGCTTTGATGGCGGGATGTTCATACGGTTCGCATGGATCTGGCACTTGTGGCATCGCCGAACAAAACCGATACAATCTTCCTCCATGGTAGACCAGTAATAACCCTGTCTAAGGATCTTCCGTGCCAGCATTACCCCATTCATATGTGCCCCACATTCTCCTCCATGGATGGCCTCCATCAGGCGCTTCGACTCTTCAGCTTCTACACACAACTTGTGCATTCCCAGGTGACCCCTTTTGTACAATTTACCCCCGCAGATGATAAACTGAACAGCCATTCTTCTGATTGCCCTTTTGTCCTTGGCATTTGCCCCTGGTGGGTACGCCTCCTTTTCCAAGAAGTTCCATATGTCGTAATACCAGGGGTTGTTGTCCTACGCTTCATCTATGGCAGAGATTGACTCGTAAGCAGGTGCAAATTTCTGGTCAATAATGACTGGACGCATCCGGACTCCAGATGGGATGTCTATCATGGAAGATAGAGTTGCTAACGAATCTGCGAACCTGTTGTTCTCTCTTACTAGGTGAGTGAAATTTAACTTCTCAAACCGAGGAATTAATAAATCCAAGGTCTGATGGTAAATTATCATCTTCTCCTCCTTGACTTTCCAGTCTCCTTTCGCCTGAGACACAACAAGGTTCGAGTCCCCAACGACGTCCAATCGCCTTGCCCCTAGTTCTAGGGCAGCTTCTAGACCGGCAATACATGCCTCATATTCTGCCTCATTGTTCGAGACTTTGAACCGGAGCTTGAATGCTAAAGGGATACGGGAATCGTCAGGTGCTATCAGCAACACTCCTATCCCATACCCGTACTGATTTGACGCTCCGTCAAAGTACATCGTCCAAGTTTCATCTTCAATGTGCAAAATGGCTTCATCTGGGAATAGGTACTCAACCGCTTCATCCCCTTCAACCGGGTGGTCGGCAAGGAACTCTGCTACCGCTCTCCCTTTTACCGACTTGCGCGTCACATACTTGAGATCAAATTCGAGCAACAGCAGCAAACAGCCTACCCGTAACTGGTTTCTCGAAAAGATATTTGATGGGATCGAGTCGTGAACCAACATTACAGAGTGAGCTAACAGGTAGTGCCGCAGCTTCCTGGTAGCCCATACTAAGGCCAAACAAGCCTTCTCCAGCGGAGTGTAGCGGGTCTCGTAATCCAGCATCTTCTTGCTCAGATAGTAGATGGCCCTTTCCACTTTATCTTCCGACTCTTGTGCGAGCATGCAGCCTATTGTAGTCTCGGTTACTGACAGATACAATATCAACGGTTTTCCTGGCTCCGGTGGTGACAACACGGGTGGGTTCTGTAGATACTCTTTAATCTGTTCAAATGCAGCTTGGCATCGGCCGTCCCATTGGAACTTCTTTCCTTTCTTCAGGAGACCAAAAAGTGGTTCACAAGTTAGGGTTAGTTTAGAGATAAACCGCCTTATGAATTGCACTTTACCCAGAAAGCCTCGCACCTCCTTTTCAGTCATTGGTGGTGGCATTTCTAAGATGGCCTTGATTTTGGAAGGGTCGACTTCGATGCCCCTTTGTGTAATCAGAAATCCCAGCATTTTTCCCGCTGTAACACCAAACGTACACTTCTGAGGATTCAGCCGCAGCCGAAATTCCTGATCCTTTGAAAAAACTTTTGCAAGGGGGTGTAGTGGCCCTCTCTTTCTTTGGACTTGACTATCATGTCGTCTACGTACACCTCGACCTCTTTATGGATCATGTCATGTAATATTGTGGTTGCAGCCCGTTGATATGTAGCCCCAGCGTTCTTCAACCCAAATGGCATCACTCTGTAGCAATATGTACCACAGTGGTAAAAGCAGTCTTTTCCCGGTCTTCGGGTGCCATCACTATCTGATTATAACCTGAGAAGCCATCCATAAACGAAAGCAAAGCATGCCCCGCTGTGAAATCTACCAACTCGTCGATATGCGGTAAGGGAAAGTCATCCTTCGGACTGGCTCTGTTCAAATCCCTGAAATCCACACATACCCGGATTCTGCCATCCTTCTTCGGCACTGGAACAATGTTGGCCAACCAAGTCGGGTATTCGGACACCAGCAGGAAGCCTGCGTCAATCTGCTTGGTGACCTCTTCCTTGATCTTAATGGCCCAATCAGGGCGGATCCTCCTGAGTTTCTGTTTGACAGGTCGGGCCTCGGGGTCAAGAGGGATCCGGTGCTGTACAATCTCAGGATCGATTCCAGGCATGTCTTCGTAGGACCACGCGAAAACATCTTTGAAATTTTAATAAAGCGACTAAGCGCTCGCGTTCCTCCGAAGACAACGTGGACCCGATCTGGACCAGCCGCGGGTCCTTCTTCAGTACCAATGTTCACGGTAGTGATTTCATCAATTAAGGGTTTAACAAACCTCTCCTGCTCTTGTTCAATTAGTCGTTGCAAACCGGAGGAATTTCGTCCTCGTCGTTTTCATCAAAATTTTGAAAGTCTTGATTTAAGCAATAAATCAAAGGCACAGAAAAGTACTCGGAAACCACATTCACCTCGTTCTCATTAGATACTTCCGAACCGTCAATTCTTCTGTTACAACAGACTCAAAGAGAAAGAAAAAGACGACCTGGACAGGACTGTGGCATCTGGGTTATCACCCCCAGGAATACCGGACTCAGACTCAGACGAGCTGGAACCTGATTCCGACTCACAAGACTCGGTGGAATCAGATTCCGGCTCACTACCTGACCCGGTGCTGCTCGACAAAAACCCTTCCTCGTACTGCCAGGTGAGGGAGGGTGCGATGGATGCATCCAAAATAGCTGCTGGTAGGCCCGCAGCCGTTTCATCTCCGATCATGGACACCGAGGAGTTATCCCCCAAGCACAACTGGTCGATCGAAGGATCTGACAGTAGACATGCCAGCGCTACCCCTATTTCAAACTCTGTGTCCGCAGACTCTGATCCCTTGTTATGCTCATCCTCGACTGTTGGGTCTGTCTGCTCTTTAGCAACATCATCCCCAAGTAACTGCAGGTCAAAGAAAATTTCGAACCCCGGCACGCGCTTCTTCTCTGCGTTCCACCACGGCTCCGGGAAACCACAGAATGGAAAGTCTTCCCCCTCCCGGACGAAGCGTCCGTTTAGGGTACCCCGAATGGGCCGATGCATCAATTCAAAGGGTTTCCCCGTCTGTTTTGCTTTGGCTCTTCCAGCCATCTCTTTTCCTTTTCTTACCCAATCTTCCTTGGTGGGCAAATAACCCAGACCAAAGGTATGGGGGTTGTGCGGCACTTCGGCCAATGCTGCAATGCCCTTACGGCCGCTCTTTCCTAATCCCATCCCGGGGATGTATTGGAGCTTGTTCATGAGATACACTGCTTGGGCACTGACATATATCCCTTCATTAGCAGCCATGTACGACCTGAGCCTCGGCCAAGGTAAAACCTGATATAAACACATCCTCCATGCCATGCTCGATTTCCAGAACAGGCGTGGATACCTCTGGTGGCGGGTGGATTGATGAATTCCCAAAGACAATGGCTACTCCCTTCCCGTAGGGGTATTTCACCATTTGATGCAAAGTAGATGACACTGCCTTCACCTGATGCAGCCACGGCCGCCCTAAAAGCAAATTGAAAGTTGCGGGAACTTCTAGGACATGAAAATCTATCTCGTGCTGCCCCGGCCCGACCTTTGTCTGAACTTTCACTGTTCCCATTACTTCTCGACTTGTATTGTCATACGCCCGGATGACCTGGGCTGTTGGTACGAAATCTGCGGTTTTCAAGCCAATCGCATATGCGTCCTGCTGGGCAGACATTGATGGCAGACCCGGTATCAACAAGTACCACCGGTATCCACTTATCTCTACATTCCACGGAGATGTAGAGGGGTTTATTGTGATTTTATACCCTCGGGCGGAGTTCTTTGTCTGAAAAGGTTAATGTCGGGGACCTCCTCCCGGGGAAAACCAGCCCAACCAGTTGCTCTGGTGTAGTCTCTATAGAGAGCTTGGCCTTATCCATGGCCGTCAAGACAGCCTGCCTATGTACTCGTGAGGCCATGAGCAGTCCCCAGATGGAGATATCTGCTTGTATCTTTTTTAGCTGTTTAAGTACGGCTTCCTCTTCAAGCTGCTTCTCCTTTTGCTTCTCAGTTTCTCTATCCTTCCCCGAGGCCTCTGGCTGATCTAAGTGTGGGGGTTTGAAATACCGCCCACTTCGTGTCATGTGGTCGACTTCTCCAAGATACCAGGTGTCATCAGGTTGGTTATTCCCCCAATCTTCATCCGTGTGGGCAAGACATAAGTCCTCATCTTCCCACCACATTCTATCAGCGGCTGACAGACACCTGTCCGGCTCTGGTACGACTGTTTTTGCGTTCGTAGCACCTCCCATCCACATGCCCGCAACATTCTCAGTTCCCGTGCTCACAGCAGTTTCAACTCCCACGTGGGCCTTCGCCTTCCTGATTCTCTCGGAATCTTCAAAACTTGCCTGTTCTGACATAACTGGCTGTTCAATAATTTTCGCACTCAAAATGTTCCAATCTCGGGCGAAATTCTTGACACCGGTATTCTCCGGCGATGTACTCTGCTCTTCGACCCTTCCGGCCGTCACTGATATTCTCAACCCTGCTGAGTCCTGTTCTGACTGAAATTCTCCTATCACATCAGGTTGGTCGTCCAACCACCCGGTAACTTCTGCTGAATTTTCATAATCGAACCATGCGACTGCCGCATCCTCTAGGTCTTGGTCACTATAAAACTGGAGATCGGCAAGGTCCTCCCCCACAGCTGTTACACCATCTGTTTCCTGTCCCAAGCTGTCCCCGTGAATCACACACAATTCTCCCTCTGTTGGCAATTCTACTCCGGGCCCATCTTGGCCTATCGATGAAATGTAGTCATCCGGGCTATATGTCTTCTCGACATAATTCCCTGATTCCAAGGACTCTGGCTCAACCAACTGTTTTTTTTGGGATTCCTCTCTTCTGTTCTCGGTGGTTACCACTGCTAGGCTTGGGTTGGGTCATGGAGATGTCCATCATGCACAAATCGGTGCAATCGGGAAGAAACACCTCCGGTTTAGGCAGGTGGGTAGGTGTGATATAGATACTAGGGTCGTAGGACACGGCCCCGGTATGGATGAAATTGAGTCTTTGGGGCGGTGGAGCTTGGTTATGTGTGGGGAGGGGATTTGTAGTAACATTGGGCTTCTCGGGAGGCAAAATCACCCCGTTATCGATGAGATCTTGAATCTCATGACGCAACCGGAAGCACAGATCGGTATCATGACCGTGCTGTTGGTGAAATGCACAATACTTGGCTGGGTTATGGGTAGGGGGAGAGTTTTTCTGGTAGGGTCGCGGCTCCAGGGGCTTCAGATGCCCTTTTTTGATCAAGACCCCCAGAGCTTTGGATAGGGGCATATAAAGTGGAGCGAAAGTTCTGGAATTTCTGGGTGGGTATTTAGGCTGTTTGCGGGTTACTTCCGGACGCACCGGAGAATGGCGTAGCTGCCGTGCTCTTGATGGGGGTTGGCTGTGACCATGCTTACTTCGGAGGCTCTCGTAGTAGTAGTGCCACCTGGCCCGCATTAGTGTTGCGGTTGAAGGTCCTTCGGGGTTGCTCCGATCGTTATCAATCAAGCCTTGCTTCAAGGCATCTTCAATCTGCACCCCCATTTCATGTAGGTCAGAAAAAGTAGGAAAGGGGAGTACTATCATCTTTTGCATCAACTTCGGCTGAAGATTGCGCACACATCATCCGAATTTGGTCTTTGTCCGTAGGCCTCAAGGTCATCATCGAAGCCTTGGCCCTCCATCTGGTTACGAACTCAGAAAAACTCTCCTTCAGCTCTTGCCTAGTCGTCTCGAGATCACGGGTCGTAATCTCAATCTGTGTATTGTATGAGTACTGCGCGATGAAGGCCTCAGCCATTTCGTCCCAATTCTTCTTAACGTCATCCTCTAGCTTGGCATACCATATGGCCGCCACACCTGACAGGGTCCGGCCGAATAAAGACAACTTCTGAAGCCTACTGAGGCCCATTGGCCTTAGAACATCCGAAAACAGTCTTAAGTGCACCATGGGGTCCCCGGACCCGTCAAATCGATCAATATGAGGCATTTTGAATCTGTCGGGCAGCGTCACAGCTGCGTCGGTATATCCATCTTCAATGTCGGGGATAGTCTTGACCCCTTGGGATCTCTTGAACAGCTTTTCAAGCTTGCTCAACTTTAGTGCGGTGGGATCAGTCTCGAACTCAAAGGGAGAGTCCGGTAGGTTGGTGGGTGTTTTTGATAGCTGAGGTTGGATTTGAGGTAGGGTTGGAGGTGGGGGGTGGTCCTGTGGGAAATTCTGTATCATTCTGAACATTGGTGTCTCTCCGAGGTTTGGAACTCCTGGTGGGGGAGGAACTTGATGCGAAGCAGATGCTCCGGTTTGCTGCTCTAGCCTGGCAATTGTCTCTGCCTGTTCTTTCACCAGTGTGGCCTGTTGCCTGGCGAATTCTGCCTGACGGACGGCATCCTGCTGCATTGTTTTCATGCTCTCTTGGAGGTGGCGCACCATCTCCTCCAAACTAGCCATACTGTTCTGTTCTGGTTGAATTACCGGTATATATTCTCTCTCTGTTGGTGACACGGAACCCTGATCCCTACTGAACACAGGTGGGGTAGATAAGGCCCTCTGAACTGACTGCTGTACTAATGTCCTCTGCCTGACTGACCTCCGTCTAGTAACCGGGGGTAGTGAGTAGTACACTGGCTGTCCGTCTACCAGATCCTCAGATCGATGGAGTCGACGACCTCTAGTCTAGAGTGCTTGGGGAGTATCTACTGGGTCAGAAGCAATCGTGCTCAACTACCTAGTAAAAAGATAAATAAAGAGTATAAATAAACAGACAATTGGACAGCACAACGGCATAAAATAAACATGCAACACGTGGTTTGGATATCATAACACACACTGCTCGTGAACCGGATACACTATTCCTCAAATACGGATCACTGTTTCTAATCATTGCCCCCATGTCTGAATCTGGTATTCACAGATAACTGATTCCCAAAACACTGTTACTGGTGCCCTCAGGCCGGATATCAAAACTCGCAAACTGATATGCGCATTCCCTGTAGAGATACACTCTAAAAGCACATAACATGTAAAAGAGAGCCAGTACACCCCTATGTCGGGGTAGGGTTTCCCTGTCCTATTTTGTCAGGAGCTAGGGTTTCACTACGCACACAGCGGTTTCAAACAACCTATATCGGGTAAGCAACCTGTCCTAGTTTGGAATGGTCACTATGGATCCGAATATGCACTAGGTCGAATGGTCAAAAAGGGTGCCCCGGTAAAACCGGGGTTTGTGTTCCCATACTGGCAGAGCCCGCAACCGGTCAGCCTTATGGTCATGCCTTGACAAGACAAGCCTCCAGCAAACCGCTCAGGAATAGCAGATGGCCAACACGGTGTCCTAGGCGCACCAATGCACATGCAATGCAAAGAAACACATAAGTGTAGTCAAAACAGGATATCACGAGTTCGAGTCAAGCTCTCTAAAATCCCCAGCAGAGTCGCCAGAAACTGTAACAGCGCCCGCGAGGGACCTCGACTGCTACGGTTCGGACTCCCCATTTTTTGTTTGTTGCGGTTCTTAATCTGAACCAAAGAGTCCAACTCTGGCAAATCGTTTGAGAAAACAGATTTTTTTGAAAAGTAGTGCCAAACATGGACTGCTTTGCCAGATACAGAGTCGCCACCTAAATATTTTTAAAATGGGAAATTTAGGAAACCCTGACTCGGTGCCGAAGGCCGCCGTGTCCGTCATCACCAAAGTTGTCTTGGCTCGGGAGCTTGGGTACGATCGGGGAAGGTCAGCTATGAGCACCCCCTTTCGCCCGGTCCGAAGACCGGCCTCTACTAACCGTGATATCCGATTTTGAAAACATTACATGCTCTTGTTCCGGTTATTAGCCTAGAATTACTATGTTATGCGCACAGCAAACAAGTATAGACTAGATTGCCTAATTTGGAAACAAACATTGCATATCCGTTCGTTTTGAAAGCGTTTCGGATTTTGCTACTCGCAAGTAGGCTAAAACACGGATTTCAACGAGTTTTTCCAACTCAAACAATCCAACCTCCACCCACAGGCATTCAAACAGTTTATCTCATGTAAGCAACTAGCCGCATGGTAAGCCTACTATCATGTTAGCATTCACACGCATGCGAGATGCTAAAGCATAAAAACTCACCTAGTACTCCGTGCCAAAACAATAAACTAGTTAGCAAAAATGCATGCCCTAGTTCATGTTAGAGTGACTAATGCATCGCATGCAATGGTGTAATCTAGACAGGCTCGGCTATCCTAAGCATGGCATGTGAAATGCTACAAGTAACAAGTATTCAATTTGGAAATTGAAATAGAATGCAGTTAGCGTGATGTACCGAGCCCGGTGCATGTAAGACAGATGTATGGATGCACGCATGCTATCATACTTTTATGCTAATTTAAATATGCCCTAAACTAATCATCGTAAGCAAGTAAATAAAAGGGAAGAAAGAAACGGGGGTTGGAAGACATACACGCCACTCACACACACTTATTACAGATTTGCCCTCACACGGAGAGACTAAAAGAATATACAGTCCCAAAACAATACAGTCCAAATACATAATAAATTATTACAAAAAATTCTAATTTAAATTGAATTCAATGTAAAAAGAAAGGGGCTTAGCCCTGCCTCGGGATACGCGGATGATACATGCTCGATCCATCTTGCCCGGAAAACCCGTGTCATGCCACTGTTGCTTCTGTTTTTACTGCCCTGTCTCTCCAAAAATTTCCAAAGTCCCAGAATACCTTCCTTGCATGCTGCTGTACACCACCGGCTGGAGGACATGCCCACCGGCCATCCAAAATTTCCATCGGCTGCTGGGAAGATTATCGGCCATCCATATAGTGCCGGTCGGCACTCTAAACTGCCGGTCGGCATAAAATTCCTGCAGAGGACAGTTTTGACAGCAACAGCAGACAGACAGTGCATGACATGGAGTTTTGAGCATATGTAAGCATGGCTAATGCTTCCTATCATGCTTGGGACTCAAGGAAGCATGACCCTTGGTTCTTGGGCTATCAATTATGCACCTTGGTGCATGATAGCCTAAGAAACCAAGATTGCATTTCAATGTCAATATGCATGCAACACACAAATGAGACCAAAACCTTATCATGCCTAGATCAAAGGCCTTGGTGACCAAGAGTTTAGACAAGTTGCACCACTTGTAGTGTGAACTTCTCTCAACCCTTATACTTGGTTTGACACCCAAACCAAGACATGGAATGCGTGTACACAACAAGACTCAAATGATGTAATATGACATGAAGTGCAAGACATGCCAAATGCAATGCAACGTGTTATAGCAAGTGTGCAATACTAGGCATGCAAGATGCAAAGTATGATGCAAACATGGACAATTCTTGTAAAAGAACTAGCATATAACAAGGCTTTGCAAATCAAGCATGCAACAAACATGATTCAAGCAAGCAATAGTAGACTTAAACCCTAATGGGACAGACCTCAAACCTCCCCAAAACAGTGGCAAAAGTGCCCAAAATGATGGACCAATTCTCATGCAAACATGCAAGCAAATGGGCCCAAAACCAAGGCATAAACAAGGGGCTTTTCACTACCACTAACATGACCATTCATAGCATGTATTAGGCCACCAAAAACAGATCCTTAGCATGCAAAAATACACACACACACTTTGATATGGCAGCCCCAAAATACCCTAAACATACAAGTATGCATAAGGCATATTCCTAGGCATAAGGAGCACATCCTTAAAGCATGAAATAGGTCACGTATGCAAATATATAAACATGATTTATGGACTGAAATATGATCCTAAATGATGCCAAATCATGAGGATGGTCCAAGCTAAGCATGTTAGAGGCCAATATGCTTTAAGGCTTACAAGCCAAAACACAAAGCAACCACATCAAGCATACCAAACATGGCAAAATCAGTGGCTCACAGCCCTTAAACATGACAAATCATGACCAAAGACTTCAAGAAGCTAAGCCAAAACATGAAGATATGCAAGGCTAAACATATGACATATTTCTAGGGAAAATGGGGGATTACTAAGCAAGTATAAAAAGCATACTAAGGACCACAAAATCACTTTTGGACAGAGATGAAATATGATCCAAAACACCCAAAAAAAACTCTGAAATGGTGCCAAAAACAAGCAAGCATGCATGTTCCCTTTTAAGCCAAAGGCAAAGGCAAAAGAGGGACAAAGGGGAGAGGGGTGTCCCTCCCCTATACAAGACTTCAAACCACCTTTTTTACCACTAAAAACCCACTGGTTTTCAGTGGTGAAAGGACCCAAAACAACAAGGCAAATAAAGCTCAAAGTAAAGACACCAAATAGGCCAAAATAAGGCCTAAAAGGGTGAGTTTGCACTCAAACCACAAAATGACCTTAATGAAAGTTCAAAAGCAAGAAAATCTAAGACTTTTTTCAGTTATACACAAAGCTCAAAACACAAAGCAAGATAGGTAAAAATTTGTTGCAAAAATGGGAAATCTAAAGTAAAGTGCTCACCCTTGAAGAACACTTGAAGAACAGGTGGTGCAGCCCTCCTCTATTGATCAAAACCAGTCCAAAAACTCAACAAACAACCCTCCAAGCCTCCCAATCTCGAGCTAAGGTGTAATGGTGTGTGTATTGGTGCAAAGTAAGGTAAAACCACACTTTTAGGCCTAAAAACACACACACAAGAGGAGAGAGAGGGAAAATGTAGAGAGAGAGAGATATATGGCAGATATATAGATATAGAAGCTCTGGTTTTTTTATCAAAATGGCCAACCCCTCTCAAAGGGAGAGAGGTGGTGTTTATATAGGCCAAGACCAAGCCAAATGACTTAATGGCTAAGCAAAGGAAAAGGGGCAAGAGGTGCAAAAGGGGGCTTGGCTTCTTGGAGAAGCTAAGACAGCTGGCCAAGCTTCTCCAAGAAGCTTGGCCAAAAGGATCAACCTTCTAGAAGGTTTAGGGGTGCAAAGGTGCAAAGGGGTCACCCCTGTGTACGGGGATGAGTGATAGTGCATTCCAGCTGGCACAGCTGGCATGCACCATGCCTCAAAGGTGTACAGGGTGCACGCCGGCCACAAAAAGGGTCATCGGCACAAAAAAGTGCCGGTCGGCCACATATAGTGCCGACCGGCCAAAACTCTTAACAAAACAGTGCCGGCGGTACACATACGCGGCCGGTGATGGTAGGGAAGGGCCGGTGGTGTGTGGGGATGGCCAACAAGCCATTCCTTGCCCTTCAAGACAAAAACACAGGTGTTTGGTGCAAAACCAGACACAAAACGGTCGAGTTCGGGGATCTTGAGGCAGGGCGCGTAGCCGAGACCTTCAGGAACTCCGAACAAACACAAACATGGATAATCACCAAGTGTTCAAGCGGTGACGTCCAAGTCTTGAGGACGGTCAAAAATGGGGTGTCTACACTACTACAAAGATATTCTCTTTCATCATCAGTCAATAGTCATTAAACCCATCTATGATCGCACATACACTAGTAAAATTGTTTACCATTCTCTTTACATCCACAATATAGTTTCTCTTGATGAATGGGGTCCTCCTTTTCAACTCAGAGATTTACCTGGTCATACAATCTAGTATAGTTATTATGACTATATGGATGCCTGGTTTAAAGTTCTCCTGTATCAAAATGAGTCATACAGTCACTCCTGGTTCCTCCAATTTGACTATAAATTCATGTTAGAATTTCCCACTTGGTTTCTTCGATGGTGGTCTCAGCATGGTGCTATTCCTGAGATCTTCCCCTCTATTTTAATTGAACAAGTAAATTATTTCTTTTCTGTTTTTAAACTCAGTCAACAACAAAAACAATTTCCTTGGTTACTCATTTTTATATCTAAATACAAAGTCCCCTAGATATTTAACTGGCAATATGCTATTTCTGATAACCTGGTTGTTCGCCAACACTTTGTTAAATGATGGGATAATTTTAAACCCCAACGCATAATTGATCAAGTTCAAGAAGAATTCCCAGTCAATCTCCATGCACCAACACCTGCAATGGTCAAAGCTCAGCAGAACCCAACTGTTTCAGTCACCCAAGGAACTCAAGGAAGCCCAATTCCACCAGTCAGACTTGGAAGCCCAACAACCAGCTCTTCTAAGCCCAAATCATCCAAATCCAAGTCAGTTCAGTCAAAGCCCAAAGTTAAGACCAAGTCATCCGGTGATGAATTGATCCAGATGGCCAAGCTATTGATGGCCCAAGCCAAGTCACAGGTTGGAGATGACACCTCTGAAGAATCTAGTTCCTCTGAGGCCTCAACCAATAATGATCCTTATGGGCCCTCGTTTCAAGATGCTCAAGACCCATATGCTTAAACAGTCAACCATTGGATTC
Organism: Camellia japonica; assembly: GCA_030407325.1. NCBI lineage: Eukaryota > Viridiplantae > Streptophyta > Magnoliopsida > Ericales > Theaceae > Camellia > Camellia japonica. The sequence goes on along the minus strand of JAPPVO010003366.1, from coordinate 39,776 downwards.
TCTATATGTATAAATCAGCTTCAGTCACTACTCTTACTTTGAGAAAAGCTGCTGATATATATATATTGATTCCCCATCAGTCAACTGTGCAGTCACGTTCACAAAAAGATGCTCTCCGCACCCATGTACCTCTTATTTTCAAGCTTTTCAGAAGTCACAAGTTTCACAGTATTTTCCAACTTTTGAAGTCACAAGCCTCACAGCTCCAATCACGGGCCTCACAGTTCCAAGTTTCACACGCTCAACAGTTATCCACTTTGCCTATAAAAGGGGCTTCTCAGTCAAGACCGAGGCAAAAGGAGAAAAAAGAAGGAGTCCACAATTTTCTTTCGCAATTTCTCTTAGTCTCTGAAAAATTTGAAGTCTATTTTAAAAAATTCAGTTTCTAAGGATGCAAATAGAAGCTGTATTTTCCAGTTACTTCTAGTAAACAATTATGTATTTTCCAATAACCAATTGTAAGTGTATTTTCTAGTAACCAATTGTAAGTTAATATTGTGAGCTTAATTTATTTATCTGTTCTTATTTTAAAATATTTTATTTAGTTTATTTAACTTGTTTGTTTTCAATTTTAAGCTTCTTGTTTATTAAACTTATTGTTGTTTATGTAACTTATTAGTTTATTAAATTTATGTGTTACTTCTATTTCTTTGGTTGTTTATTATTATTATTATTATTATTATTGTACAATTTGATGGAAATTTCAAAGTATAGTGTATAATTCATTTGAATAGGTTTAAAGGTACAAGTATATATATATATATATAATAGTACTGACTTGGGGTCAATTTGTAATTTAATCAAAATGTGAGGGCATTGGAATTAATTTATAAATTAGAGTATTTATTTAAGTGTAGAATTAAATTAAATTGGGGTTAAAGAATCTAAGTCAGTTTAGATTTCTTATTTCGAATAAAAAAGCTATCAATCAACGAACATGACGAAAATCGAAAAAATCTAGGATTTCAAGTGGTAAATCCATATCTGGGGAGTCATTTAATCAATATTAGGGCATTAGAAATGATTCCTAAGTTACTAAAATCAATTATGGTTTGTGAATTTTTGCTTCTAGGGTTAAAGTTGAAATTATTTAGGAAATCAAGGGTCTTCATTATAATATTCCAAAAGTAAGGGACTTTTAAGAAATTAAAATTTTTAGGGGCTTCACAACCTATCCCCCTAAAAAAAATTTCATCCTCGAAATTTAACTATACATCGCTTTCAAACAGGTGGGGGTAGTTTGCCTTCATCAAATCTTTTTGTTCCTAAGTAGACTCTTCAATCCTTTGATGACCCCAAAGCACTTTTACTAAATGAACCGTCTTGCCCCTAAGATTCTTCTCTCAGCTATCTTGTATTGCCATAGGTCCTTCTTCAAAGGTAACATCCTTGTTGAGAATGATTCCTTCCCATTTGATGACGTGCAATGGATCGGCGAGATATTTCCGCAACATGGATACATAAAAGTCATCATGCATTCGTCCAAAATGTGGCAAATCGGTTCGGTTCGGTTCGGTTGGTTTGGGTGGATCGAAATATTCGCTGCTCACCCCTAGAGGCGACAAAGGTAAGACTGTTGGATAAACTGATCGTGGCCAAGAAAGCTGAGCAAAAGGCAAAGGTCGAGGCTAAGGCATTTGAGGAAAGGGCCGTCAACGCTGAGAAGCCTCTAACCAAGGCGCTTGCTACGAAAGATACCAAGATCAAGGCGGCCAACCAGAAGGCCTATGCCAAAGGTTAAGAGGATGTCAAAGAGCAGTACCAAAAGTAAGTTAGTCAAGCCTGTAATTGAGGCTACTATCTTGGCTGGGTTGCAGCTCTGAAGAAGCTCTTTGTCTCCGACGACTCCCCATCAAGAAACCTCGGCCAGTTTGAAGTACCATTCCCTCCTTCTCCAACCCAATCCAATAAGGTGGGGAAAGAAGAAGAAGAGGTTGGCACTGTTGTTGGGGCCAAGTCCCCAACTCTATATGACCAGGTCTTGGACTTGACCAATGAGGATGAGGATGAGGTTTCCAAGAGCACCTCTCCAAAGAAGGCTGACACTTCTGAAGCCGAGGTTGGTGCTGCAAGCAAGAGCCTTGAGGAGAGTCTGAGGGAAATCGATAAGGAAATAACAGTCAACATCGAAGCTGAAAAGGCTGCTACACTGTCCACCCTTACCGACATACCACCAACTACCGAGGGAGAACAAATCGTGAACACTGCCCCAACATCTAGTACTTAGGATCTTTTTTCTTTCCTTCAATTGTACTTTTTTTCTTTTTAGTCTTGGATACTCTTCTGTTTTTGCTAGGTCGAGGTGCCTTCTTATGTACTAGAACAAATTCCTCATCTATAAATCCATGTTTGTTTTTTACTAAGTGTTAGATGTTTGTTGCCTTGTGTAGACACCCCATTTTTGACCGACCTTAAGACTCAGACGTCACCGATTAAGCGCTTGGTGATGTTGCATATTGTGCTCGTTCTGAAGTTTCAGAGTCTTAGCTGCGAGCCTTGCCTCTGAACTTCCGGACTCTTTTGTGCTTTGCCTCGATTTTCGAACCAGGCCCTATTTTCTCTGTTTTCTCTTCCCGAAGGGAGGGAGAGGTCTCGTAGACCATCTCTCAGTGGCCGTAGGCTACGTTTTGTGGTCGTAGGCCATTTTTCCCGTTTGGAGCCCAGTTTTCAGTTTTCGGAGCCGTCGGCCGTGTGTCTCGGTTCGGAACCGCTTAACCACCTCCGTTTGCTCTGGTTTTTGGTGCATACCTTGTTTCCTCCCTTTTGAGGAACACAGTGGCCTGGGAGACCAACTTCGTGGTCGTAGGCCATTTTTCCCATTTGGAGCCCAGTTTTCGGTTTTCAGAGCCGTCGGCCGTGTGTCTCGGTTCGGGACCGCTTAACTACCTCCGTTTGCTCTGGTTTTTGGCGCATACCTTGTTTCCTCCCTTTTGAGGAACACTGTGGCCTGGGAGACCAACTTCGTGGTCGTAGGCCATTTTTCCCGTTTGGAGCCCAGTTTTCGGTTTTCGGAGCCGTCGGTCGTGTGTCTCGGTTCGGGACCGCTTAACTACCTCCATTTGCTCCGATTTTTGGTGCACACCTTATTTCCTCCCTTTTGAGGAACACTGTGGCCCAAGAGACCAACTTCGTGGTCAAAACGCCACTTCCGAAATTTTCCCCCTTTGTTTTGCTCCATTTAAATTGGTTTTTCCCCCTCTTTTTTCCCCCTCTTTTCCCCCCCCCCCCTTTTTGGGTTTCAAAATGAGTTCCTCTATATAATACACCCTTGAGCTCCATTTTTAAGGGTTAGACACTTTTGGCTTAGGCTCATAACCCTCCTCCTCCTCCATAACTCTCCATTTTCAAGTTCAAACATCCATTTTCTTGCACCATTTGCACTACAACCCCTAGCCTATCACCTCCATTACTTATTTCAGTACCTTGGAGGACATTTTAAGAGGTTGAAAGCTCAGATTTTCAGACTAAAAGCTGCTGGAAACTTGATCTTCAAGGGTAAGTCCCTATTTCCCTCAAACTTGTATTTTTTTGGTCCATTTATAATCCATATTTGCTTACATTTATGGGCTCCGACCCAAACTGAAAATAGTATTTTTTTTGAGCTCTATTTCATGTTTGTTTAAGGGCCTCTCACTGTTTGAGGCTTCCTTTTTGCACTTGCTTCATTACCTCCCTTGTATTCCATTTTCTTGCATATATTTTTGGCCTATGTATAAACTGTTTTAAGCTCTGTAATAAACTGTAAAGTAGCTTCTTTTGAGACCTTCTTCAACATTGTTGAAGGGATCATCACTGTTTGGGGCCTCCTTTTTCACTTGCCTTTGTATCCCTCTTTTGGCCCCATTTTTGCATAATTTGTTAGCCTCTTGTGCTTCTGTTTTTGGACTCTGGTCCAAACTATAAATAGCCTTATTTTGACCCCCTATTCTTGTTTCATTAAGGGTCTTTTACTGTTTGAAGCATCCTTTTTATACTTTGTGTTATAGCTCTCTTTTTGGCCTTATCTTGCATAGTATTTTGAACATGCTTGTGCACTGTTTTGGGTTTGATCATAAACTGTAAAAGGTCATATTTTAGGTCTCTCTTCAACTTTGTTGAAGGACCTTCATCTGTTTGGGGCCAGCATGCATCACTTACTTCTTTGTCCTCCTTTAGGCCCACCTTTTGCATGAGAGTTTTTCCATACTTGTGTCAGTTTTTGTGGCTTGTGGTAAACTGTAAAGTACCATATTTTGGGCCCCTCTTCGACATTGTAGAAGGTCCCTTCTCTGTTTAGAGTCAGCAGCTGTCACTTGCTTCATTATCTTGCTTTCGGGGCCATTTTTGCATGCTAGTTTAGCCCCATTTACGCTCGCTGTTTGGCCTTTCTTAGAACTGTAAATATGCTTATTTTTGGGCTGTCTTGGTTCTGTCTTCACACTCCATGTTCTAATAATGCATGCATTGCATAGTCATAGGTCATTCCGTATGCCTAATTTCGTGTTTCGGGATTCATTTCATGCATCGGGTGCACTTTTGCCATGTTTCGGAGCTGTTTTGCATCAATTTTTGCTACTGAAATTTGCATGCTAGTATGTCATATTCCATGTCTTGCCATGTGTCTTCTTAGAGTGGCATTCGGTGCCTTAGGGTCGGTCCTCGGTTTGTGTGCACGTGTGCACGCATTTCGAGTGTCTCATTTTCATCTAATGGCCTCCTATGTGAGTGTGGCTGAGGTCCACTTGTGTTAGTGTAAGCCCATTATGCATTGTGTATGCTATTTCATTTCACAGCATTGTGTATGCTATGTTGTATATTAGCGCATTGTGTATGCCATGTTACCTCGTGCATCGTGTATACCATTTCATAGCATTGTGCATGTTAGGTTGTATCTTAGTTGCATCCATGCATGTCACGCATATTGCATTGTGTTTGGGATAGGAGTTAGCCCGAGCACGGGAAACGAGGTACGTTTCGTACTCCGAGTGACGGAACGTGTCTCAATTCCCCAGTCACCGACACTCCGAATTGTCCATGATGGAGTTAGGTCTTAGTTGTATTTTCATGTGCATTCATTCCATATTGAGTTGTGCAATTCGACTCCTCAGCCATCATGCATCGAGATGCGTGATTGGTGGCACGAGGATCGAGACATGCATACATATGTGAAAATACATTGCCATGCCCCTTTCCTGCTCTCTGTTGCAGCAAATCAAGAATTAGCAGCCTTCTGGAGCTTGGCATGCTTTCCAAAAACAATTGCAAACAGAGGCTAATCGGGGCATCGCGATGGATTTCCGCGCCGAACTTGTATCATTCGTCATCTGGAACGGAGTCGAGGCAGTCCCTAGCTTGCATGCTAGTTTTAATGCTTTCCTAGATTAATTTGTAAATTAATTAGGATTGTGTATTTATTCGGACTGTACTATTCATTTGGGACTGTATATTATTTATTCGGACCCTCTGCGCGAGGGCAATGTTGTAATAATGTGCGTGAGTGTGATGTATGTCTTCCAACCCCACGTCTTTCTTCCCTTTTATTTACCAGCTTATAATGGTTAGATTAGGGCATGTTTCAATTAGCATACAGTATGATAGCATGTTTGCATTCATTCATCTGTCTTGCATGCACCGGGCTCGGCGCATCATACTAACTGCATTTGTATTTCAATTCCAAATTGAATACTTGTTAGCTGTTGCCTCATATGCCATGTTTAGAATAGCCGAGCCTGCTATAGTTGCATTTTTGCATATGTTGCATTAGGCATTTCTGTATAACTAGGATCATGCATGGATTTCTAATTAGCTTTTGTTTTGGCTTGGAGTACTCGGTGAGTTTTTATGCTTTAGCATCCTTGCATGTGTGTGAGTGACTGCATGAATAGCATGCTTACCATGAGGCTATGTGCTTATGTGATATACCTGCTTGAATGCCTGTGGGTGAAGGTTGGGTTATTTGGATTGGAACAAATCATCGACTGTGAGTTTTAAGCCCAGATAGTGGCAAAACCATCTTTTCTAAGCCCACCTGAGGGTGGCAAAATCTGCATTTTATGCCTACCTACGGGTAGCAAACCATCTTTCAAAAAAACAAACATGAAATGTTTTGTTCCAATTCAGGCGACCCGGTCTATACTTGTATGCTGTGCGCATCACGTAGTAAATCTAGGCTAATAACCGGAATAAGAGCACAATGTTTTCAAAACTAGATATCATGGTTAGTAGAGGCCGATCTTTGATCGGGCGAGCGGGGGTGCTCACGAAGTGACCTTCCCCAATCGTACCCAAGTTCCCAAGCCGAGGCAACTTTGGTGATGACAGATACGTGGCCTTAGGCAACGAGTCAGGGTTTCCTAAATTTCCCAAAAATAAAATATTTAGGTGGCGACTCTATATCTGGCAAAGCAGTCCATGTTTGGCACTTCTTTCAAAAAAAATCTGTTTTCTCAAAACGATTTGCCGGATTTGGACTCTTTGGTTCAGATTAGGAACCGTGACAACAAATCGAGTCCGAACTGTAGCGAGGCCCCCCTGCGGGCTTGTTACAGTTTCTGGCGACTCTGCTGGGGAATTAGAGAACTTGACTCGAACTCATGATATCTGGTTTTGACTACACTTGTGTGTTTCTTTGCATTGCATTTGCATTGGTGCGCCTAGGACACCGTGTTTGCCATCTGCTATTCCTGAACAGTTTGCCGGAGGCTTGTCTTGTCAAGGCATGACCATAAGGCTGACCGGTTGTGGGCTCTGCCAGTATGGGAACACAAACCCCGGTTTTACCGGGGCACCCTTTTGACCATTCGACCTAGTGCATATTCGGATCCATAGTGACCATTCCAAACTAGGACAGGTTGCTTACCCGATATAGGTTGTTTGAAACCGCTGCGTGCGTAGTGAAACCCTAGCTCCTGACAAAATAGGACAGAGAAACCCTACCCCTCCATAGGGGTGTTTTGGCTCTCACTTGCTTGTTATGTGCTTTTAGAGTGCGTCTCTACAGGAATGCATGTATCAGTTTGCAAGTTTGGGCATCAGGCCTGCGGGCACCAGTTCAGAATTTTGGGATTTAGTTTACCTGAGGGTATCAGTTTACGGGCAGAATTCTGTAGGGGCACAGTCATTCAGCCTGGCTCATATGGGTTATCGTGAAATCAGGCTGAGATGCTCTTTATTTTCCCTTTTGCTAGGTAGTCTTGGAACCATAGCTTCAGAAGGCTCCGATATCTCCCAGGTTCATTGGACGCGTGTCAATAGACTTTGTCAGGTCAGAGATTCAATTCAAAGGCAACCAGTGTTCTTTCGCTGAGGCAAGGCAAAGAAAGGCCAATCAGGGTTCATTTGTTCATCTGATCCGACAGTCACCAGTCACATCATCAGCAGACCCGTGATGGCACAGGGTTCGAAGAATTTGTGGCCATGATAGCAGCGTTAAATCAGGGAACTGTAATGCAGGATAAGACCAGTGCTGAAACGCAACGCCCATATGGGGCATCTGTTTCATATCCAGCTTCGGGACCCCAGCCAAACTTTGACCCACTTCTACCAGCTGAAGATTTGCAGGGTCCAGATCCCCGAGAAAGGTTGACTCAAGCTCGAGTTTCCACAACCCTGGTGCAGCCTACTGAGAGGCTTCGTCTCTCTGATGTTAATGAATTCAATCCGACTGCAGTGAAAATTGTGAACCTTGAGAAGCAATTCAAAAGGGCACAGGGCCTTAACTCCATTCACGTCATTGAGGATGGGTCCACCGAGGTTGCCGTAAGGCTCCCAGTCGAGAGTACCAATGCTGGCGGTAGCACTATTTCCAAACCTGCTAAAGTCAACACAGTCGCCATAGCCGACCCTTTTGCCAAGGCCAACCTACAAATAGCCAGCCCAGCCGAGCTCAGGGTAGATTTTTCACCCCCTCCATATGAGCCTAACCAGCGCATTCAAAGTTCTGATGGAAAGAGGGCATCTCAAACCCCTTAACCCTCAACCTTTGCCAAATCGACTCCCTGCCAGACATAACCCTAGCAAATACTGTGTATATCATCAACAGCGCGGCCATGGCACCGATGGTTGCTACCGCCTTCGTCATGAGATCTAGAATCTCATTGACAACCGGACAGTAGTTCCACCTCAAAACCCTAAGGACCAAGTACCTCATCCACATCTCAACCTCAGCCATACACTGCCACCCACCTACAACCCCAGTAAATACACCCCGACCCATATACTCAAACCCGAGATGTTTATCCCGGAAAGCATAGGCTTAAGCACGATGGATGCACTTGAACCCCAATCATCTCAAACCCGTGAGCCCACTACTTCTGAGCTGAAGAGAATGATCGAAGATCTTCAGAAAGTTGTGACAGATCTAGCCTCTGGGACATTGGCTCCATCATCGACCACAGCACATGCTAGGAGTTTCACGACAAAAGGCTCCCCAATCTTGGAACGGGCTGTATTTGAGGAATGCCAATCCCTTGGCAAAGGGAAGGCGAGTGGAAAGAACAAGATAAGGGCGGACATGGATCCCCATGAACATCTTCTGTTGGCTGTTGAGGCTTTGAAAGCCAAGGGACTGAACAAAGAGCGAGTGCTCGCAGTTGTTGCAAAAACTGTGGACGACATTTTCGCCACTCATGTTTGGGGCAGTTTGAATCAAGGGGCAAGCTGGGAGAAGGGTCGTTGTATCAGAAACGTTCCTTTTAGCTATAATCCTGCACTCAGAAGAGATCAACAAACCAGGCAGCACCTGCCAATCCCTTACTGGTGCGTCCAGCAAAAATCCACAAACCTTGAAGTACCAACCCCGAGGTCAGAGGGTCTTCCATGCCCTCACATGTTTTGTCCAAAGCTTTCCAAATCCTTGCTGGACAAGGCCATCTCAAACCCCTTGAGCCTCGGCCTCTCCCAAATCCTCTTCCGGCTACGTATGATGCCGCCCAATACTGTGCCTTCCATCAGCAAACCGGTCATGACACCGACAGTTGCGTCCGTCTTCGCCACGAGATACAAAATTTGATTGACAACGAGGTCATCCCCGCACCTGGTCCTGCAAAGTCTATCGACACTTGATCAGTGAACTTGTGGGGGATAATGTGATGTGATCGAGAGATGAACCTCTGCGGGCGGCGTTCAGTTTATTTCAGATATGGTGTATGGCACACACTGTTTTGAGCATTTGTGAATGCTGGTTTTTGTACATTCTCACTTAGGTATTGGGTCAGTCTTATTGTTTTGTTTTTGAGCTTGTCTTTTTGTTTTGAGTCAGTCTCTTTTGTTTTGGGTCTCTCTTGCTGTATCGAGTCAGTCCTGTTGTATAGGAGTTGGGTGATTCCGGCGGGGGGGGTGTTACCTCGGGCGTCACCATTTTGTTTTTGTGTTTGTCTTTTCGTTTTGTTTTGAGTCTATTTCTGCCGTGGAGCCAGTTACACCATCAGATTCTGAATGAAACAACAGTGGTTTTTCACGCTTTTGTGCTTGCTTCTGCCTTGTGCCAGTTGTGCCAGAGAGTTTGAACGAAACGACAATACTTTTTGCCTACTTTTCTGTGCCTCGAACTCATTGCATTGACCTAAGTTTTTCAAAACCTTTGAACACTGCGATGAAAACGAAGAGGAAGGAATTCCTCGGGTTTTGCAAAAATTTGATCAACTGAGAGAAAGAGAGGCGTGCTAAACCCTTAATGAATGAATGAAATCATGTGTAATGTGTGAGTACTGGGAAGGATCCTGGCTTGATCCAGATTGGTTCTACACTGTCTTTAGCGCGAGCGGCTGGTCGCTTCCTTAAAAGATTTCAAAAAAATGTTTTTGCGCGATCTGCGAAGACCTGTGTGGAATCGCTCTTGAGATTGTGCAGCCTAGGATCGCTCTCAGCCTCAAGATTCGACCCTTGCTTTCAAACCTTGGACCTTAATTCAGAGTGTTCAATGGTCAACCGCAATGCAATGTGAGGCCTGTGTGGCCAGATTCGAAGCAGCCCATGACTAGGGGCAGAAAAATGTCAGATGTGCTCGAAGAGCCGAAGATGGATCATCCTGCAAATCAATGAAGACTGGTAAGAATGCCAAATCCCAGAGGAGGAGAAGAAGAAAGTATTGCTGAAGAAAAATGAGTTTCGATCCACAACACCAGGGGCAAATTCAGCCCCCATTGGATGGACTCCTGTATCATCAGCAAACAGCAGCCATTCTCTTGGATTCAGATGACTTCAGGATCTCAAAACCATTTGACATAGACAAAGCTACACTTTTACCCTTGAGAGGCTCGCTGGGCCGAAAAAACCGGAAGGGCGACCCAGGCAAAAGTTAGAGCAAGAAAACAAGAAAAAGAACAAAAAAAAAAAAAGAGAAAAGAAGAAAAGAACAAAAAAAGAAAAAGAAAAATGCAAAGAAAAGATGAAAAAAGAAATGAAAAGAATTGAAAAGAAGAAAAACAAAGCTCGCAAGTTTGAAACCCGCAACAGGCGCCTTGGCAAAAGTTAGAGCATAAAAATGAGAGGTTAAATACCGGAGTGTACCTTAACCCCGAACTACGTGAGGCTTGTTGATTCCCATCTTTGGGATACGTAGGCAACTTCATTCTGAAGTCCAGCCGTAAAACACTTCAATTTGAATTGTGTCCATGAGATGGTTCTGGTTATCTTTGTCTTCTCTGTATCTGAGGATTTGGTTGTGTTCGTCACTCTGAGGACTGACTACAATGCGCTGCGGTGCATTCAAACAGGGGCAACTTTCCGTTGCCATTCAATGCGCCGCAGTGTCGTTCAAACAAGGGGCAACTTTCCGTTGCCATGCAGCTCTCTTCAAGCAAGGGGCAATTTTTCTTCGGATTTGAGGTTGTGCATCTCAAGAGTGGGTTCTATGCTCGTTGAGCAGTGGCCGATTGCAAAAACAGTTTTTGAGAATTTTTACTGAGGTTGACTGATTTTCTCTCAAAAACTATTCATTTTTTTCCAAAACTGGACCCTTTTCCTGGACCCAAGAAAGGAAAATTTTCAGTGCTCATAACCTGACTTGCATGATTTTGAATCAAAAAATCAAACAAGCGCGTTAATCTAACTCTCATTTTGGTTAAAATTGTTTTAGTAGAAAAGTCAAAACAAAAATGGTCAAAATAATGAACTAGAGGCACAGTTGAGTCAGGTGTTCTGTCTTTTTCCCCTTGTCAAAATACTTGCTAGAAAGGGCACTCTACTTGCCGGAAAGGGCACCGTATTCGCCAGAAAAGGGCACAACAAAGGCTGAAAGCTCTCTCACTCTCCAAGCAACGAGGTATCAAGCCAAGTGCGAAGCACGAACTGGAATGGGGCAAGATATTCTACTCCATCATCTGGACAGATCTTATTCACGTCCAAACTCCCCAGCAAAGCATCATCAACCGATTGTTAGCTGCAAATTGCTACACACCCAGTTGTAGCGCAACCTTCTATGGAGGAATTTACTAGCTGTGAACGGAAGAAAGAGAATCTAGCAGCATGCTAGGGGCAAGAGCCCGCAACTCCCTATTTATCCATCAACACCTAGGGGAGGGATTGAAAAATGAGAGATTGAAGAATAGAGAGATGTGCGATGAGAGAAAAAGTGAAAAAGGGCTTTTTCAGAAAATAAGAGATTAAGTGCCAGAGTGATGTGAGAATCACAAATGAGAAAGGGTGGGAAACACTACCTAGTGAAACAGGCTCCCTGTGCACGTCTGAGTGTCGTGTCTTTTTTTGTTTTATCTCGATTCTTGTTTTGAGTCGTTTCGAGTGTTACTCGATGTGTCTAGGTTGTGTGCCTTTTTCCTTGTTGAGTCGTTTTGCTGTGTTCAGTCGTAGGCTCAATACCTGGTCGAAAACTCATCTCTCAATTTCGAAAATAAAATCGTTTTGTGCTCCGAGTGCCGTGTCGTTCTCCACATTTGTTCAAAACAGTATTTGTTCTTTCATAAAACTGCAGGGTCCACCCCCAATAAGTGTGAAACAGTAAAGCAAGGACCTATCTGAAGCTATATAGGTTCCAGACTGCAAAGCAAAAGAAAAGAGCAAAAATCGAAGCATCTGAGTGTGCTTCAACTTCAGAAAACTCCGTGATTGTATTCCGGATGTACCTTTTCAAGCCTTGACAGTGCTCTGAAGTATGAGTGTGCCTCTACCTCAAGCGCGAGATCAAGCCTGCTTCAAAGTTATGCACCCTTCCACCTGCATTGTTATGCATTTTTCCACTCGTATTGTCATGCACACCTTACTCGCATTTATTTGCATCTTGTGTTATCTTCTACCATTTATCCTTTTACGCTGAGCAGGGTATGGGATCGTTGGCCTCTGGGACTTTCTCAGGTTGCGTTGTGTGCGCACTTGAGTGGTTGTTTTTGGACCTCTTCTCACGATTTCAACGTGGTTAGAGTGTTCTTTTCCTCACACGATTTCAGCGTGTTTGGAATTTATCTCAGGTTGCATTGTGTGCGCACTTGAGCGGTTGTTTTAGGACCTCTCCTCACGATTTCAACGTGGTTTGAGTGTCCCGTTCCTCACACGATTTCAGCGTGTTTGGATCTTATCTCAGGTTGCGTTGTGCACGCACTTGAGCGGTTGTTTTCGGACCTCTTCTCACGATTTCAGCGTGGTTAGAGTGTTCTTTTCCTCACACGATTTCAGCGTGTTTGGAATTTATCACAGGTTGCGTTGTGTGCGCACTTGAACGGTTGTTTTTGGACCTCTTCTCACGATTTCAGCGTGGTTTGAGTGTTATTTTCCTCACACGATTTCAGCGTGTTTGGAATTTATCCCAGGTTGCGTTGTAGATGCGCTGGGCGGATTGTTTTGACCTTTTCTCACGATTTCAGCGTGGTTTGAGTGTCCCGTTCCTCACACGATTTCACCGTGTTTGGATCTTATCTCAGGTTGCATTGTGCGAGCACTTGAGCGGTTGTTTTCAGACCTCTTCTCACGATTTCAGCGTGGTTTGAGTGTTCTTTTCCTCACACGATTTCAGCGTGTTTGGAATTTATCCCAGGTTGCGTTGTAGACGCGCTGGGTGGATTGTTTTGACCTCTTCTCACGATTTCAGCGTGGTTTGAGTGTCCCGTTTCTCACACGATTTCAGCGTGTTTGGATCTTATCTCAGGTTGCGTTGTGCGCGCACTTGAGCGGTTGTTTTCAGACCTCTTCTCACGATTTCAGCGTGGTTAGAGTGTTCTTTTCCTCACACGATTTCAGCGTGTTTGGAATTTATCCCAGGTTGCGTTGTAGACGCGCTGGGCGGGCTTGTTTACCTCTTCTCACGATTTCAGCGTGATTAGAGCCTCCCCTTTCGCACACGATTTCAGCGTGTTTGGAATTTATCCCAGGTTGCGTTGTAGGCGCGCTGGGCGGATTGTTTTGACCTCTTCTCACGATTTCAGCGTGGTTTGAGTGTCCCGTTCCTCACACGATTTCAGCTTGTTTGGATCTTATCTCAGGTTGCGTTGTGCGCGCACTTGAGCGGTTGTTTTCAGACCTCTTCTCACGTTTTCAGCGTGGTTAGAGTGTTCTTTTCCTCACACGATTTCAGCGTGTTTGGAATTTATCCCAGGTTGCGTTGTAGACGGGCTGGGTGGGCTTATTTACCTCTTTTCACGATTTCAGCGTGATTGGAGCCTCCCCTTCCGCACACGATTTCAGCGTGTTTGGAATTTATCCCAGGTTGCGTTGTAGACGCGCTGGGCGGATTGTTTTAGGACCTCTCCTCACGATTTCAGTGTGGTTTGAGTGTCCCGTTCCTCACACGATTTTAGCGTGTTTGGATCTTATCTCAGGTTGCGTTGTGCGGGCACTTGAGCGGTTGTTTTCAGACCTCTTCTCACGATTTCAGCGTGGTTAGAGTGTTCTTTTCCTCACACGATTTCAGCGTGTTTGGAATTTATCCCAGGTTGCGTTGTAGACGTGCTAGGCGGGTTGCTTTTGGACCTCCTCTCACGATTTCAGCGTGGTTTGAGTGTCCCGTTCCTCACACGATTTCAGTGTGTTTGGATCTTATCTCGGGTTGCGTTGTGCACGCACTTGAGCGGTTGTTTTCAGACCTCTTCTCACGATTTCAGCGTGGTTAGAGTGTTCTTTTCCTCACACGATTTCAGCGTGTTTGGATCTTATCTCAGGTTGCGTTGTGTGCGCACTTGAGCGGTTGTTTTTAGGCCTCTTCTCACGATTTCAGCGTGGTTAGAGTGTTCTTTTCCTCACACGATTTCAGCGTGTTTGGATTTTATCTCAGGTTGCGTTGTGCACGCACTTGAGCGGTTGTTTTTTGGACCTCCTCTCACGATTCAGCGTGGTTTGAGTGTCCCATTCCTCACACGATTTCAGCGTGTTTGGATCTTATCTCAGGTTGCGTCGTGCGCGCACTTGAGCGGTTGTTTTCAGACCTCTTCTCACGATTTCAGCGTGGTTTGAGTGTCCCGTTCCTCACATGATTTCAACGTGTTTGGATCTTATCCCAGGTTGCGTTGTAGACGCGCTGGGCGGGTTGTTTTTGTTTACCTCTTCTCACGATTTCAGCGTGATTGGAGCCTCCCCTTCCTCACACGATTTCAGCGTGTTTGGAATTTATCTTAGGTTGCGCAGAACGCGCTTCTGATTGATTTTCTTTGTTCTTCCTCCACTCACGAGTCTAGCGTGGTTGGCATATGTCGCCTTTTTGCATCTATTGTACTCTCGGTTGCATCGCATCTATTATCCATTGCATCACATTTATTACATCCATTGCATCGTATCTGCTTTAGTGTCTGGTCTAGGAGACCTTAAATCCTCCGGTCTAAGGAGACCTTAAATCCTGCATCATCATTCGCGCTGTTTTGCGCATCGTACTTGCATTTTAGTTGCATTTCATCGCACCGTCTTGTGCACTACTCGGTCTAGGAGACCTTAAATCCTCTAAAGGTGCAATTCCTTTGGTGTTTGTCGTGCCCAAACGACTTCCGGTGGTCTGGTATAGCCACCTGCCTGTGTTAGCGGTGAGTTCCTAGGAGACCAACTGAGACGGTGGAAACTAGAGTTCGAATGGCTCATGCCTAGAACACAAAGGTTCGGCATTTTCGAGACCAAAGTCTAGTTTAAATACCCAGGGGTATATCCTTGGCTTGAAATCTGTATGGCAGCCCCATAGATTGAGATAGCATCTGTATGCGCCTCAATTCTGGATACTGATCCAACCTAGTCTGTCACCCTGTTGGAGAATAGGAAAGCTGCAACCATAGTCAGGGAGAAAAGTAGTACCTGTGGTTCAACTGAGAAGAAGAGGAAGATTCCCACATCAGCATGAGGTAGGATATTGCCGAGGTAAGTCATTGCCAATTGCCCCTGTAAGGTACCTTTACCTCTTAGCTATTACATTGCATCTTAGCCACTATATTGCAGTGCATTGCATGAGTCCTCAATTTTCAAACCGGTTTCGCGTAGCGTATAAGTCCAATTTTCAAACCGGCTTCGCGTAGCGTATAAGTCCAATTTTCAAACCGGCTTCGCGTAGCGTATAAGTTCAATCTTCAAACCGGCTTCGCGTAGCGTATAAGTCCAATCTTCAAACCGGCTTCGCGTAGCGTATAAGTCCAATCTTCAAACCGGCTTCGCGTAGCGTGTAAGTCCAATTTTCAAACCAGCTTCGCGTAGCGTATAAGTCCAATTATCAAAATCTTCCTGCATATCATTTTGCATCCTGCCCCTGAACTACGCTGGTTTGATTCCTTGCAAAGGGATACGTAGGCAGCCTACGGGCACAACCATTTATTTATCTATATTTTGTTTGTTTGTCCGAGTCTTCGGCCTTGTCAAAAATGGGTCGTCTCTGGGCTTTGACATTCACTCCCGTCATTCTTATGACTTTCGAGTTCTGTCAAAGAGGGGCAACTGTAGACACCCCATTTTTGACCGACCTTAAGACTCAGACGTCACCGATTGAGCGCTTGGTGATGTTGCATATTGTGCTCGTTCTGAAGTTTCAGAGTCTTAGCTGCGAGCCTTGCCTCCGAACTTCCGGACTCTTTTGTGCTTTACCTCTGTTTTCGAACCAGGCCCTATTTTCTCTGTTTTCTCTTCCCGAAGGGAGGGAGAGGTCTCGTAGACCGTCTCTCAGTGGCCGTAGGCTACATTTTGTGGTCGTAGGCCATTTTTCCCGTTTGGAGCCCAGTTTTCGGTTTTCGGAGCCGTCGGCCGTGTATCTCGGTTCGGGACCGCTTAACTACCTCCGTTTTCTCTGGTTTTTGGCGCATACCTTGTTTCCTCCCGTTTGAGGAACACTGTGGCCTGGGAGACCAACTTCGTGGTCGTAGGCCATTTTTTCCATTTGGAGCCCAGTTTTCGGTTTTCGGAGCCGTCGGCCGTGTCTCGGTTCGGGACCGCTTAACTACCTCCGTTTGCTCTGGTTTTTGGCGCATACCTTGTTTCCTCCCTTTTGAGGAACACTATGGCCTAGGAGACCAACTTCATGGTCGTAGGCCATTTTTCCCGTTTGGAGCCCAGTTTTCGGTTTTCAGAGTCGTCGGCCGTGCGTCTCGGTTCGGGACCGCTTAACTACCTCCGTTTGCTCCGATTTTTGGCGCACACCTTATTTCCTCCCTTTTGAGGAACACTGTGGCCCAAGAGACCAACTTCATGGTCAAAACGCCACTTCCGAAATTTTCCCCCTTTGTTTTGCTCCATTTAAATTGGTTTTTCCCCCTCTTTTTTCCCCTCTTTTTTCCCCCCCTTTTTTGGGTTTCAAAATGAGTTCCTCTATATAATACACCCTTGAGCTCCATTTTTAAGGGTTAGACACTTTTGGCTTAGGCTCATAACCCTCCTCCTCCTCCATAACTCTCCATTTTCAAGTTCAAACATCCATTTTCTTGCACCATTTGCACTACAACCCCTAGCCTATCACCTCCATTACTGATTTCAGTACCTTGGAGGACATTTTAAGAGGTTGAAAGCTCAGATTTTCAGACTAAAAGCTGCTGGAAACTTGATCTTCAAGGGTAAGTCCCTATTTCCCTCAAACTTGTATTTTTTTGGTCCATTATAATCCATATTTGCTTACATTTATGGGCTCCGACCCAAACTGAAAATAGTATTTTTTTGAGCTCTATTTCATGTTTGTTTAAGGGCCTCTCACTGTTTGAGGCTTCCTTTTTGCACTTGCTTCATTACCTCCCTTGTATTCCATTTTCTTGCATATATTTTTGGCCTATGTATAAACTGTTTTAAGCTCTGTAATAAACTGTAAAGTAGCTTCTTTTGAGACCTTCTTCAACATTGTTGAAGGGATCATCACTGTTTGGGGCCTCCTTTTGTCACTTGCCTTTGTATCCCTCTTTTGGCCCCATTTTTGCATAATTTGTTAGCCTCTTGTGCTTCTGTTTTTGGACTCTGGTCCAAACTATAAATAGCCTTATTTTGACCCCCTCTTCTTGTTTCATCAAGGGTCTTTTACTGTTTGAAGCATCCTTTTTATACTTTGTGTTATAGCTCTCTTTTTGGCCTTATCTTGCATAGTATTTTGAACATCCTTGTGCACTGTTTTGGGTTTTATCATAAACTGTAAAAGGTCATATTTTAGGTCCCTCTTCAACTTTGTTGAAGGGCCTTCATCTGTTTGGGGCCAGCATGCATCACTTACTTCTTTGTCCTCCTTTAGGCCCACCTTTTGCATGAGAGTTTTTCCATACTTGTGTCTGTTTTTGTGGCTTGTGGTAAACTGTAAAGTACCATATTTTGGGCCCCTCTTCGACATTTTAGAAGGGCCCTTCTCTGTTTAGAGTCATCAGCTCTCACTTGCTTCATTATCTTGCTTTCGGGGCCATTTTTGCATGCTAGTTTAGCCCCATTTGCGCTCGCTGTTTGGCCTTGCTTAGAACTGTAAATATGCTTATTTTTGGGCTGTCTTGATTCTGTCTTCACACTCCATGTTCGAATAATGCATGCATTGCATAGTCATAGGTCATTCCGTATGCCTAATTTCGTGTTTCGGGATTCATTTCATGCATCGGGTGCACTTTTGCCATGTTTCGGGGCTGTTTTGCATCAATTTTTGCTACTGAAATTTGCATGCTAGTATGTCATATTCCATGTCTTGCCATGTGTCTTGTTAGAGTGGCATTCGGTGCCTTAGGGTTAGTCCTCGGTTTGCGTGCACGTGTGCACGCATTTCGAGTGTCTCATTTTCATCTAATGGCCTCCTATGTGAGTGTGGCTGAGGTCTACTTGTGTTGGTGTAAGCCCATTATGCATTGTGTATGCTATTTCATTTCACAGCATTGTGTATGCTAGGTTGTATATTAGCGCATTGTGTATGCCATGTTACCTCATGCATCGTGTATGCCATTTCATAGCATTGTGCATGTTAGGTTGTATCTTAGTTGCATCTATGCATGTCACGCATATCGCATTGTGTTTGGGATAGGAGTTAGCCCGAGCACGGGAAACGAGGTACGTTTCGTACTCCGAGTGACGGAACGTGTCTCAATTCCCCAGTCACCGATACTCCGGATTGTCCATGATGGAGTTAGGTCTTAGTTGTATTTTCATGTGCATTCATTCCATATTGAGTTGTGCAATTCGACTCCTCGGCCATCTGTAGACGTCC
Organism: Camellia japonica; assembly: GCA_030407325.1. Lineage (NCBI taxonomy): Eukaryota > Viridiplantae > Streptophyta > Magnoliopsida > Ericales > Theaceae > Camellia > Camellia japonica. The sequence continues at coordinate 21,235 of JAPPVO010003366.1, read as the reverse complement.
CCGAACGCCCCGGGAGGGTTAAGTCCCGTTCTGTTCATATTGGGGTCACTACAGTTCAAGGACTCAAATGTCACGGTTCTTAATCTTGAACCAAAGAGTCCAAATCCGGCAAATCATTTTGAAAAACAGATTTTTTTGAAAGAAGTGCCAAACATGGACTGCTTCGCCAGATACAGAGTCGCCACCTAAATGTTTTTTAATAGGAAATTTAGGAAACCCTGACTCGGTGCCAAAGGCCACGTGTCCGTCATCACCAAAGTTGCCTCGGCTCGGGAACTTGGGTACGATTGGGGAAGGTCACTTCGTGAGCACCTCCGCTCGCCCGGTCAAAGACCGGCCTCTACTAACCATGATATCTGATTTTGAAAACATTGTGAGTTCTTATTCCGGTTATTAGCCTAGGTTACTATGTGATGCTCGCAGCAAACAAATATACACTGGGCCGCCTGAATTGGAACAAAACATTTCATGTTCGTTTGTTTGAAAATGGTTTGATGGTGCTACCCGCAGGTAGGCTAAGACGCGGATTTGCCACCCTCGGGTGGGCTTAGAAAACATGATTTTGCCACTATCTAGTGGGCTTAAAACAAACATTTGATGAATTGTCACAATCCAAATAACTCAGCCTCCACCCACAGGCATTTAAGGCAGTTATATCACATAAGCATATAGCCTCATGGTAAGCATGCTATTCATGGCAACACTCACACGCATGTAAGGATGCTAAAGCATAAAACTCACCGAGTACTCCGAGCCAAAAACAAAAATCTGATTAGAAATCATGCATGATCCTATTTATACAGAATTGCCTAATGCAACACATGCAAAGATGCAACTATAGCAGGCTCGGCTATTCTAAACATGGCATGTGAAATGCTACAGCTAACACGTATTCAATTTGGAATTGAAATACAAATGCAGTTTGTATGATGCGCCGAGCCCGGTGCATGCAAAACAGATGAATGATGCAAACATGCTGTCATACTGTATGCTAATCAAAATATGCCCTATATCTAACCATCGTAAGCGGATAAATAAAAGGGAAGAAAGACGTGGGGTTGGAAGACATACATCACACTCACGCACACTTATTACAGTTTTGCCCTCGCGCAGAGGGTCCGAATAAATAATAATACAGTCCGAATAAAAGAATAATACAGTCCGAAATATACAGTCCGAATAATATACAAATCCCTAATTAATTAACAAATTAACTAAGAAAGCTGTAAACTGGCTTGCAAGCCAGGGGCTGCCTCGATTCTGATGAAGGCTGCGTGTTTGGGCTACCTTGCGCGGAAATCCACTGGGATGCCCAATTTAGCCTCTGTTTGCAATGTTTCTCGAAATGCGCGCCAGACTCCGAAAAGTTGCTGATTCTTGATATGCTGCAACAGAGAGCAGGAAAGGGGCACAGCAATGTATTTCACAGATATATGCTTGCCTCGATTCTCGTGCCACCAACCATGCATATCGATGCATGATGGCCGAGGAGTCGGATTGCACAACTCAATATAAGATGAATGCGGATGAATGCTACAACAAAACCTAACTCCATCATGGGTAATCCGGAGTGTCGGTGACTGGGGAATTGAGACCCGTTCCGTCACTCGGAGTACGAAACGTGCCTCGTTTCCCGTGCCCGGGATAACTCCTATCCCGAACACGATGCAATATGCATGGTATGCATGAAATGCAGCTAATATACAATTCTAGCATGCTCAATGCTATGAAAATGAGACGCCTCGGAGTGCGTGCCTGAGGCGATGATTCTAAGGCATGAAATGGCATACACGATGCAATTGGACTTACAATAACACGAGTGGACCTCAGCCACACTCACATAAGAGGCCGTCGGATAAAAAAATGAAGTGCCTCGAAAAGCGTGCCCACGGGCACGCAAACCGAGGCAATGTATTAAAGCATGAAATGACATGGAAATGATATAAAATGAGGCTAAAATGAAATGCCTCGAAGTGCGTGTCCACGGGCACGCAAACCGAGAGAATGGCATACGGAATGCAATGATGCGAAAATGGCATACAGAATGCAAAATGGACTTATACCAACATGAGAGGGCCTCAGCCACTCTCATACGGGAGGCCGTCGGATAAAAATGAAGTGCCTCGAAATGCGTGCCCACGGGTGCGCAAACCGAGGCGATGCATTAAAGCATGAAATGACATACGAAATGCGAAATGGACTTATACTGACATGAGTGAGCCTCAGCCACACTCACATGAGAGGCCGGCGGATGAAAATGAGGCGCCTCGAAATGCGTGCACACGGGCACGCAAACCGAGGCAATGCGTTTAAGCATGAAATGACATGGAAAATGATATGCAAACATGCAAATGGAATTTCAGCACTTACAAATGATGCAAAACAGCCCCGAAAGGTGGGGAAATGATACCGAATGCCCGGAATGGTCCCGAAATGCGACAATAAGCACCCGGAATGGCTATAGCCATACTAAACATGCATAATTGGTACATGACATGCAAAACAGTAGCAAGGAAGCCCCCAAAATATCATTTTTCAGTCACAAAAAAGGGCTAAATAGCAAGCATGGATAGGGCAACAATATCATGCAAAAATACGAGCCAAGAGAGGGGTATTGAAGCAAGTGATACATGCGATGCTCAAATAGAAAAGTACCCTTCTACAACCTTGATGAGGGACTAAAAATATGCACATTTTCAGTAGATGACATTCCCCAAATCAGTATGCTAACATGGTAAAAATGCTATGCAAGAATGAGGATGTATAAGGCTATAACATGAAGTACCCTAAGAATTCATCAAAACAACTAAGACCCTCAATGAAATATGACAAGAAGGCCAAAATATGGATATTTTCAGTACTGATTATGGCTGAAATCAGAAGCTAGATAAGCTTAAAAAGGCATGCAAAGTGGGGTCAAAGAGAGATATAAAGGCAAGTGTAACATGGAGACCCCAAACAAAGTTGATCCCTTCTACAATAATGTAGAGGGACACAAAATAAGCTCACTCACAGTTCATGTAATGTTCCAAAACAGACTGCATATAGGTCAAATAAATCATGCAAGTTTACGGTAATTTGAAGGAATTATGAAGCAAGTGCATGATAGAGAGGCCAAACATGGTTGAGCCTTTCTTCAATGTTGAAGAGGGGCTCAAAATAGGCCCACTCGCAGTTTATTTCATGCTCTAAAACAGATCACTCATAAGCTAAATATTTCATGCCAAAAACAAGGGTAAAACATGGATTCAAAGCAACTTGCACATGGAGCATGAAAACAAGGTTGAGCCCTTCTTCAATGTTTAAGAGGGGCTCAAAATAAGCACATTATCAGTTCATGAGATGCTCCAATTCAGATCACACATAGGCCAAATATTCAATGCAAAATAAAGGCATATAAGAGGCTATTGAAGCAAGTGTGCCATAGAGGGCTCAAACAGGGTTGAGCCCTTAATCAAAGATCAAAATGAGCTAAAAGGGGACCACTTTCAGTAGGGGTCGAAGCTCAAAACAATATGGAAATAGGGTTAAGAAAGGAAGCAAGAAAATGGTATAAAAGAGGGGTTTGAGATTTACCCTTGAAGACAAGACTTTTGCTACCTCTTTGCTTGATGAAAGTTGCTTCTAAACCCCCAAGAACTCCTCCTTGCTGCTGGAAATGAAGTGGTGTTGGTGGTGCTTGGTGTTGATGAACAAATGAGGCCAAAACTTAAGGATTTTGGAGGTTTTGGAGATGGAGATGGAACCAAATGGAGATGAAGTCTTGAGAAGAATTTTGCTAACCCTAACAAAGGAGCTCATCAGCCCCTTAAATGGACCAAAAGGGGTGTAAAAGGGGAGGGAAATGCACCCAAGCTTTCCCTCCCAAAATATCCCCCGGAGGGCTGAGATATTTTGAAAAACAGCTGGACAGCTGTAAAGTGGTCAAAAGGGGGAAGCAGGCCGGCCAGGTGCTTTTCTTGAAGATGGCCGCCGGCCACCCCACTGGTCGGCCACCCACTCCCCATGGCCGGCCGGCCATGGCCAAAAAAAGAAGACAACAATTAATGGCCGGCCACCAACTTTTGGTGTCCTCCCAGGTATGTAGAACAAGGTCCCATAGTTGGAATTTGACAACTCTGGAGCAGGAGCCACAACATTGCATTTGAAAGAGAGGCTCAAAAATGAAAATGAGAATTACTGGCCGACCACCATTTTTTAGGGTCCTCCCATGTGCCCTCATCACAAATATGTAGTTTGGTTGGAAGAAAATGGCCCTAGGGTGTTCAACATTAGCCCGGAAGTGAGAAAAACGGGCGCCGGAGGAGCATAACTGGTTATCTGAGATAATTGCTGGCCTCCCACCCTCCAGTGATATTCCTGGTGCTAAAACAGAGGTACCTGCCAAAATTGAACAAAAACTGATGCAAAATGAATGCTCGGGGCCCAAATCACGCAGTTCGGGGTCCCGAAAACCGGCCGTTAAGCACCGAAAGTGGTGTTTGGCCACGAAGTGGGTATCTAAGACCCCAGTGTCCCTCGAAAGGGAGTAAATGAGATGCATGCCAAAAACCGGAGGAATCGGAGATGGTTTGGCGGTCCCGAACCGAGGCACACGGCTTGACGGCTCCGAAAAACGGGAACCGGGCTCCGAAAGGGCAAAATGGCCTACGGCCACGAAATGTAGCCCACGGCCACTGAGAGATGGTCTACGGGACCTCTCCCTCCCCTCAGGAAAGAAAATAGAGAAAACCGAGTCCGGTTCGCAAACCGAGGCAAGGCATAGAAGAGAGTTCGGAAGTCCGGAGGCAGGGCGCACGGCCGCGACTCTGAGGCTTCTGAACGAGCACAATATGCAACATCACCGAGCGCTCAATTGGTGACGTCTGAGTCTTAAGGTCGGTCAAAAATGGGGTGTCTACACCATCATGCATCGAGATGCGTGATTGGTGGCACGAGGATCGAGGCATGCATACATATGTGAAAATACATTGCCATGCCCATTTCCTGCTCTCTGTTGCAGCAAATCAAGAATTAGCAGCCTTCTGGAGCATGGCATGCTTTCCAAAAACAATTGCAAACAGAGGTTAATCGGGGCATCGCGATGGATTTCCGCGCCGAACATGCATCATTCATCATCCGGAACGGAGTCGAGGCAGTCTCTAGCTTGCATGCTAGTTTTAATGCTTTCCTAGATTAATCTGTAAATTAATTAGGATTGTGTATTTATTCAGACTGTACTATTCATTTGGGACTATATATTATTTATTCGGACCCTCTGCGCGAGGGCAATGTTGTAATAAGTGTGCGTGAGTGTGATGTATGTCTTCCAACCCCACGTTTTTCTTCCCTTTTATTTACCAGCTTATAATGGTTAGATTAGGGCATGTTTCAATTAGCATACAGTATGATAGCATGTTTGCATTCATTCATCTGTCTTGCATGCACCGGGCTCGGCGCATCATACTAACTACATTTGTATTTCAATTCCAAATTGAATACTTGTTAGCTGTTGCATCTCATATGCCATGTTTAGAATAGCCGAGCCTGCTATAGTTGCATTTTTGCATATGTTGCATTAGGCATTTCTGTATAACTAGGATCATGCATGGATTTCTAATTAGCTTTTGTTTTGGCTTGGAGTACTCGGTGAGTTTTTATGCTTTAGCATCCTTGCATGAGTGTGAGTGACTGCCATGAATAGCATGCTTACCATGAGGCTATGTGCTTATGTGATATACCCTTGAATGCCTGTGGTGAAGGTTGGGTTATTTGGATTGGAACAAATCATCGACTATGAGTTTTAAGCCCACTAAATAGTGGCAAAACCATCTTTTCTAAGCCCACCTGAGGGTGGCAAAATCTGCATTTTATGCCTACCTACGGGTAGCAAACCATCTTTCAAAAAAACAAACATGAAATGTTTTGTTCCAATTCAGGCGACCCGGTCTATACTTGTATGCTGTGCGAATCACGTAGTAAATCTAGGCTAATAACCAGAATAAGAGCACACAATGTTTTCAAAATTAGATATCATGGTTAGTAGAGGCCGATCTTTGATCGGGCGAGCGGGGGTGCTCACGAAGTGACCTTCCCCAATCGTACCCAAGTTCCCGAGCCGAGGCAACTTTGGTGATGACGGACACGTGACCTTAGGCAACGAGTCAGGGTTTCCTAAATTTCCCAAAAATAAAATATTTAGGTGGCGACTCTGTATCTGGCAAAGCAGTCCATGTTTGGCACTTCTTTCAAAAAAAATCTGTTTTCTCAAAACGATTTGCCGGATTTGGATTCTTTGGTTCAGATTAGGAACCGTGACAACAAATCGAGTCCGAACTGTAGCGAGGCCCCCCCGCGGGCTTGTTACACCTTGTACTGTTGTCATATGGCTTGTATACTTTTGTTGTCTTTATACTTTGGTTCTTTTGAAATCTTCTAGTATCTGGGATAATACCTTTTCTCGGGTAGCACTACCACCTCATATTAAAATATCTTAGATAAAATTGTCTCGGGTTGCAACCATCTCCAATATAACATTTCGAATATGTTCAGCTTCATAAAAATTTGTCTCGAAATTTTTACTGGTACCTCATTCACTTAACTCATCCATGTCCCTGCCCCCAAATGTGAATGTAAGTATAACTTAGGTTCACATTAATGACAAACATTTGAATCTTGCCAAAGTTTGACTTAGATATCCATGACCGAGATCATCGTGTTTAGCTCGTCTAAACAAAACACTTAAGGCTTAGCCTTAGTGTACCGAGAGTACTACCTACCTCAGCTTTTCGTACAAACTAGCTAGATCATCGCTAGTTTCGCCATGTTTCTCTTTGAAACATCTCTTTAACTTAGTTCAACTTTGTCATTCTGGTAAGTCTAAGTTAAACGTCTTGTTCTCTTTGGAACATCGGCTTAAGATTTTCCAATCAATATGAAGTAACAACATTTTGCAAAGAAACATTTTGCAAAGAACAAAATTGAACTAGTATTTTATTAATCAATACTTCGGCTAAAATCACATAGTGAAAATAAGGAAAAATTAATGATAGAAGAACTTCAAATTGCTAGCATTGCAAGATCTTGGCAATTCCTTGTCATCGCTATCTTTTAGCCGATATGTGCCATTGCTGGCAACCGAGATGATTCTGTATGAACCTTTTCAATTTGGGCCAAGCTTGCCCTTCTGGGATCTTTTTTTGTTGCCAACAACCTTCCTTAGGATGAGGTTTCCAATTTGGAACTCCCTGGGATTCACCTTCTTGTTGTATGCTCTAGCAAGTCTCTGCTGGTATGCCCCAGCCAAATTGATGCTCTCTCCCCCTTTCTTCAATCAAGTCCAAATCTTGGCCTGAGAATGCATCGTTCATTCAATTCTCTACTCCTTGAGTCTTGAATCTAGGAATGCCGATCTCAAGCAGTATAACGGCCTCAGTGTTATAAGCCATGCTAAACAATGATTCTCCAGTACATCTTCTCGGCGTAGTGCGATATGTCCATAGAACATTAGGTAGCTCCTCCACCCACTTGCCCTTGGTAACTTCCAATCTCTTCTTTAGTTCATCTAAGAGGGTCTTGTTAGAGGCCTCAGCTTGGCCATTGCTTTGAGGGAAGCTGGGAGTTGAGTAATAGTTCTTGATCTTGTACTTTGTGCAGAAGTTCTTGATCAACTTGCTATCAAACTGGGTGCCATTGTCTGCCACAATGGCTCTTGGGATCCCAAATCTAGTAATGATGTTCTTTCAAATTAAATTTCTCACGTCAACATCTCAGATATTGGCCAAAGGTTCTGCCTCCACCCATTTCATGGAGTAGTATGTGACTACCAGTAAGTACTTCCTTTGTCCAGTTGCCTTGCGCAATTGCCCAATCAGATCCATGCCCCACTGGGCAAATGGCCAAGGACTAGATACTGGGTTCAGATCTCCAGGTGGCTGGTGTATCAAAAGTGCGAACCTTTGACACTTCTCGCGCTTCTTGACATAGGCTTCTGCATCTCTTTACATGTAAGGCCACCAGTATCCTTGTGACATGGCTCTATGGGCAAGAGATCTACCCCCTACGTCGCTTCCACAAACTCCTTCGTGGATCTTGTACAAGAAGTCTTCTGCTTAGGAAGGGTGCACATATTGCTAGGATGAGGTTTCCAATTTGGAACTCCCTAGGATTCACCTTCTTGTTGTATGCTGTAGCAAGTCTCTGCTAGTATGCCCTAGCCGAATTGATGCTCTCTCATTTCTTTCCTCAATCAAGTCCAAATCTTGGGCTACGAATGCATCGTTCATTCCGTTCTCTATTCCTTGAGTCTTGAATCTAGGAATGCCGATCTCAAGTAGTATAACGGCCTCAATGTTATAAGCCATGCCAAACGGTGATTCTCTAATATATCTTCTTGGCGTAGTGTGATATGCCCATAGAACATTAGGCAGCTCCTCCACCCACTCACCCTTGGCATCTTCCAATCTCTTCTTTATTTCATCTAAGATGGTCTTGTTAGAGACCTCAACTTAGCCATTGCTTTGAGGAAAGATAGAAGTTGAGTAATAATTCTTGATCTTGTACTTCGTGCAAAAGTTCTAGATCAACTTGTTGTCAAACTAGGTGTCATTGTCTGCTACAATGGCTCTTGGGATCCCAAATCTAGTAATGATGTTCTTCCAAATTAAATTTCTCACGTCAACATCTCAGATTTTGGCCAAAGGTTCTGCCTCCACCCACTTCGTGAAGTAGTATGTGACTACCAGCAAGTACTTCATTTGCCCAGTTGCCTTGGGCAATTGCCCAATCAGATCCATGCTGCACTAGGCAAATGGCTAAGGACTGGATACTGGGTTCAGATCTCCAAGTGGCTGGTGTATCAAAAGTGCAAACCTTTGATACTTCTCGCACTTCTTGACTTAGGCTTCTGCATCTCTTTACATGTAGGGCCACCAGTATCCTTGTGTTATGGCTCTGTGGGCAAGAGATCTGCCCCTTACATAGCTTCCACAAACTCCTTCATGGATCTCGTACAAGAAGTCTTCTACTTAGGAAGGGTGCACATATCGCAATAAAGGTCAAGTGAAGGACCTTTTATACAAGTTGCCTTCTGCCGACAAGCAGAATGTTGCCAACTTTAGCTTGATCTTATATGCCTCCTTTTTGGCTTCTGGCAACTGGCCATCTTTGATAAACTTGACCAAGGCATCCATCTAGCTTGGGCCTAACTCTATGCACATTGCCACGTATTCTGTTATTAGAGGTTCCACACTTGGGCCTAACAATTAGTCTACTACGATTATTCCCGGCATGTCTGACTTTATGGCATTGGTAAGGTTGGCCAGTACATCCACGTGATTGTTGTCTTCTTGGTAGACCTGTTGTAGCTAACAACTCTAAAATTGTGCTAACAATTTGATGACCTCTTTCACGTAGGCCACCATCCTCTCATCTCGGGCCATTACTCTCCGGTCACTTGGTTCACAATGAGTTGGGAGTCACTGTAGAGTACCACCTCATTGGCTTTGACTACCGCTGCTAGTTTCAATCTGGCAATCAATGCCTTGTATTCTGCTTCATTATTTGAGGCCTTAAACCCTAGTCGGATTGATTGCTCTACCATTTGGCCATCTGGTGAAACTAGCACCACTCTTGCCCTCACTCCTTATCAGTTTGAACTACTATTGACAAAAAGGCAGAAGGACTTGCGGATGTAAATATCATAGGGCTTCAGCTTCTCTTGCTTTTGCTTCTGTTCTGTTGGTTTGGGGTTCTCTGCTGTAGTTGTGCTTCCTTTGGCACTTCTGCACACCCTAGGCCTAGGTTCACAGCTCTTGGCTTCTGGCTTGTGCTTGGTGTAAACTCAGCAACAAAGTAGGAAAAAACATGGCCTTTGATTGCTGTCCTTGGTTTGTATTCTATGTCATATTGACCAAGAACTACAACCCATCATGTTATTCTTCCCAACAAGTCTCTATGTTGCAATAGAGACTTCAGTGGATGTTCCGTAAGCACCATGATCTTGTGGGCTTAAAAATAATTGGTCAGTTTCTTTGAAGCCATTACTAGAGCAAGTGTCAGTTTATCCAAGGGTAGGTATCTTGTCTTTGTGCTCGCGCAGAGTTTTGCTCACATAATATACTACCTTTTGTTCTCCATCTTCTTCTTAGATAACCACGGTGCTAACAGTGTGGTCTGAGACTGCCAAGTATAAAAATATTTCCTTTCCTGGAACTGGATTTGACAACACAGGTAGGGTTGTCAAATACCTCTTCAAATTGGCCAAGGCGACTTTGCATGCATATGTCCATAGAAAATTTGTGGCCTTTTTCAGCAGTTGGAAGAATAGTCTATAATTAGCCGAACTCTAACTGATGAATCTGTTCATTGTGACTACCTTGCAGGTCAAAATTTGGAGCTCCTTTGTTGTTATTGAGCTCTTCAGATGAAGGGTAGCCTTGATCTGATCGGGGCTTGGTTCAATTCCTCTCCTGGTCACCAGATATCCCAAGAACTTACTAGATCCTACTCCGAAAGCGTACTTCAAGGCATTCAGACGAAGCCGATATTCCTTCAAGATGTCAAAAACTTCCTTCAAATCGGCTAGATGATCTGAAGGTTCCTTGCTCTTCATGACCATGTCATCGATATAGACTTCTACGGTCTTGCTAATCAGATGTTTGAACATCTTGGTCACTAACCTCTGGTACGTTGCCCCTGCATTCTTCTGTCCAAAGGGCATAACTCTATAATAATAAAGTCCCTTAGGAGTGATGAATGCCGTCTTCTCTTCATCTAGTGCATACATGGCTATCTGATGATAACCTTTGTATGCATCAAAGAAGCTCATCCTTCCATGTCTCGAGGTGGCATCCATAAGCTGATCTATCTTTAGAAAGGGAAATAGTCCTTCGGATAAGCCTTATTCAAGCTTGTGAAGTCCACGCAAACGCTTCATTTGTCATTCTTCTTTTTGACTACCATAATGTTGGACAGCCAAGTTGAGTAGTTCACTTCTTGGACTGCCTACGCTTCCACAGTTTCTCTACTTCTTTCTCTACTGCTTCTACGTGGACCAGTGTGTAACAACCCTCGTACTGATCACCGATATAACCACTGAATTATATACTGATTATTGCTAAACTGGACCGCTAATGACTGATAATCGAATTAACTGAAGTGCTGAATAGACTGATTGAAATCGAAACTGAAATTGAATAAGTTTATCTATTAAATTGCATATTGCATCTGTTTGATTTATCGATTATCTGTTTGTGTTTATGTTTTAAACTGCTAATTGAAGGCCTTATCGGCGGCCGAACTGAAAACCGTTTAGTGTTCCATAATCAGTAGAATATTTGTGACTTAATGATGTATTTATCTGAAAATTGATTAGGAATGATTAAACTAGATTAAAATAAGCTAATTGCAAACTTAGGCTTATCTACCAAATTGCCACCTATAGTGGACCTTTGTTTATTATTAGTATAGAGCCTTATTACACTTAATATATCAATTGATCAGCCACATTTCTTGCACTCTAACCGACCAAGAACTTAGAGAGAGTGAGAGACATTTGAGCTTGGACTCATCTTGTGGATTTAACTTGGAGAATTTGTAGAAATTGTTAGAGCATTGCCAAATTGGACTCTTGAACCTTGAGATTGAAGACTTAGGTAAGGAAATCCATCTTCTTCTTGTTGTCTTTGAGTCCCATCTTACATGTATCATGATTCTAGAGAAGTTAAGTCATGATTTTGCTCATTTATGTTGAATTGGAACTCCATTGTTGCATGCATGCTTGAATTGGTGCATTTTGAAGTTGAATTCATAGTAGATTGTACATGCATGCTCAGGTTTCTAACAAAGTCCATGCTTTCATTTTGTTTTCCCACTATTGAGCTCACTAGAGCAAGGATTGAAGCTTGAATTTGGTTTAAAGCTCATGCATTGCATGTTTTGGTGTTGTTCTTGAAAGTGGGTTTGAATGTTGGATTTAATTGACTCACCTTTGGGGCTTGAATTCACAAATTGGCTTTAGAAACTTGTTATTCATTGTTTTGGGATGTATTTTCCAGAATTTGGGCCCAAGAGGTTGAGTTTTGGGTTATTGAATGCTTGGTTCGAACTTGGAAGACAAATCTAGAATTTCCAGATTTTGCTTCTTCGCTCGAGCGAAGGATTCCTCGCTCGAGCGAGCACCTTTATTCAGCTCCGCTCGAGCGAGCATCGAGCGTGGTATCGCGCGTAAAAATCCAGCAACCAGTACTTTTACTGTTTCATCAGACCGCTCGAGCGAAGGATTGTTCGCTCGAGCGAAGCCTTTGATTTTGCAACCTCGCTCGAGCGAAGGAAGGCTCGCTCGAGCGAGACCCCTGTTTTCAGCTACTTTTGAAAAATGCCTTCCAACTGTATTTTTGCATCCTCATCTCATCCTAGGCATTCTTAGGCCTAGTTTAAGACATCTTAATGAGGATTTAGACGTAGAACCACACCGAGGAAATTTAGGGATTTAATTATCATCCTTCCGACTGTGAAACTTAGTGTGTGTTCTATTTGTTAACTGTTTAGGTTGGCTCTCGGGGACGCGCTCTAGCTGCTATTAGCCCAATCTCTGTGAGTAACAATTGTGTAAAGATATGTTCAAAATGATGATCTCTTGAATACTGAACTGAAATGTTTATCGAACTGATATTGTTTACTGAATGAATGTATGTCCTGTATTGTGAACTGTATTGTGGCATCCTTAGCACTTATTGTTCACTGTTACTGCTACAGAGCTCTGTCGGTTCCCTTGTGGGACCATACTGTTTACTGAATGATTGGCCATCATTACTGTTGGGTCTGTTAAGACCCGGTCCTTTGGACCTACTGTTTATAGGCTAATGGATGTACCACATATGACTGATTGACTGAAATATTGAAAGACTGAAATACTGTTTAATGAACTGCTTTCATTACTGTAAGGACATTCATTCATAAGCTCTTTACGCTTCCTATTATTCACTGGGCTTTAGCTCACTGTTTATATATATATGTAGGTTCTCAGCAGCCAGACCAGAGCTAGGAGCGTGGGTTGGTCCCCAGTTTTGTCAAGCCAGCCTATGTGCCTCACTGCGAGGTTCCGTGTTGCCATGCTATGGCTTGGGGTGTTTTTGTGTTCCCCATTGGTCTCCTTACTGTTTTGTACTACTGTATAGACCGTCTACTGTTTTACTGTACTGTTATCGAGGGATTAAGTCCCCGTACTGAATGTTTGTGTATGATTGTATAGACTGTACTGTTCTGAACCGTATGAATGTATGAAAAATATTTTTGGCATACAGATTTACACAGCTCAATGGACACTAGTTACTTATTGTATTGGCTTCCGCCAGGCCCTGTACTCTGTTTAACTGTATTACTGTTCAGCAGGCCTTCGGTAATCTCGGATTACTGGCCAGTTACGGTGCTAAACCCATAGGGCCGGGTTTGGGTCGTGACACAGTGTCAGTCATCTTGCTCTTTGGATCACAGGTTTGGCTGACCTATCCATGTTGAGCTTATGGCAGGTGATTTTGGGACTGATCCCTGACATCTCATACAATGTCCAGGCGAACATCTCTATATTCTCTCTCAAGAATGCCTCCAATTTTCTTTCTTTTTCCTCGGCCAGATCGGAGCTAAGGAGAAAGAATCGTTCTTCGTTCCCTTCTTGTACCAAAACCTTTTTCAAAGGCTCCTGGCTCTTGTCTGTGGGCTCTTTGCCAACATCATCCAAGACCTCTTGGTCTTCATCTTCTATTTCTGCCATCTCCGCTTCTTTAACATTGCAGGTGTACTTCATTACTGCCATGGAATAATTTTTTGCCTACACTTTGGTCTCCCCTCAACTCCTCAATCCCAAAGTCGGTGGGAAACCACAGTAATTGGTGCAGAGTTGTATAGGGAAGGGAAGTCTATCATGGTGAACTTCGTGGTAACAATCTTTGTTCCTACCTGAATCTCCAGGTTCGTGGTTCATAGTGGCCGCATTAGGGTCCTATTAATTCTGACCATGAGGCTATCAAACTGCTCTAAGTTGTCCTTGTGAAGGTCAAGCTCCTTGTAACATCTTACATACATGATGTCATAGGAGCTGCCTTGATCGATTAGTATATGTCTTACCTGGCAGTCTATAATCTTCAGTGTCACTACTAGAGCATCGTTATGATGATGCCACACCACATCTAGGTCTTCGTCTGTGAACGTGATTATCGACCCCCGATGTCCCTCCATCTGTGTTGGACTTGGAAGACATGTTGTAGATGTCTTACCCTCTGTGTCTCTCCTTATATCTCGTTCGCATTGACCTTTGAGTAGATCACGTTGATAACCCATGGTCCATCTGCTTGTGGCACCAGGGTGGTGGTGCTGTTGCCGGTGCCTGGGCTAGCTTCGCATGTTCCTCTCTTGTCTTTTCCGCGTCTATCAACTCCCTCAAGTGTCCTTACCTGACCAAGTCCTCCAGGTGTTGCTCCAAAGCCCAACACCCATGAGTCATGTGCCTATTCTCATCATGGTAGGCACGATTCTTCCCAAGGTTCCTGTCCATGTACTTCCCCTGGGGTCTTCTGCGGTGCCCTAAAATAAGGCTCATTCTTCATCCTCTCTAAGATCATATAGATCGGGATCTTGAAAATTGTGCTCACGGCCAACATAGCCTTCAATCTTGGTTTCGGCCTGTTGGTGTTGATATTTCCTCGGCTGCACTTTGGTGAACCGTTCCTCTTCTCTTGCTTCACTACACTCGCCATCTTTGCTTTCTTGTCTTCCTCTGCCCTTGCATACTTCTCAATCTTTGCCATGAGATCCTCCATGCTCTTCGAGAGGGTCTTTGCAAGGGATTGCCAAAGTGGGTAATCATTATCTAAGCCGTTCTTAAAAGACACAACTGCAATCTCTTGGTTACAAGCCGGCATCTGGTTGTAAACCTCGTAATATCTCTTGCCATAAACCCTAAGGCTTTTTCCATCATTAATCTTCATGGCCAATAGGCAATCACCCCTTAGTGGTTGTAATCTTTTCGTAACAAACCTAGCCACAAATGTATCGACTAGGTTTTCCCAATTCTTAATGCATCCCTTCGACAGTTTGAGAAACCAGTCTGATGTTATTTTCCCAAATGTCAATGGGAACACCTTGCATAACAACTGCTCATTTCCACTCCATACAAACATTGCATTTAAATATAAATCAATATGAAAGTTTAGATTTGACTTACCATCATAAATCTAGAATTTCGGTATACTAAATTTCTTCGGTGCCTCGAATGCATCCAACTCTATCGAGAAAGGTGTTCTTGGCTAAGGGATGGACAGGACCTCGGTGCCCTACCTCTTCCTCTGCAGGTAATCTCATAAGTCTTCCTTCATCTACCCAGGAGCTCGGCTATCAGTTGATTGCAGTCTCTTTGGTGCATTGTTCCCAGTGTTGGGATTTGTCTGTTTGGACTTCTCCACGTCTATTACGTCATCAAAGCAGAGGCCCTGCCCATTGATCTGCCGAGATCCCCTGATCTAGGTTCATTTAGTCCTTGGGGTTGTCTGTGACTCCTCCCATCGTGATTCTATCCGCCCAACGTTCTGTGATCACCGATGCGAGTTCCTAGGCCTCTTCTTATGTTGGAGGGCGGTTGGCACCGCAACCTATTCCTTTTTCTTGGCTCCAGCGTTTGCTCTTAGGGTCGGCGTGGCTGATAAGGGCAATATTAGTTGTATCACTTTATTCTGCATCATGACGTTCACCACGGTTTACAAGTCTGTCAGTTTATTTGCCAAGTCCTTCTCCTCATCGTCTCTTCTCAGGAACTTTTCTTTCCATGCCTGGAAGTCGCTCTCATTGTAATATTCTTCTCGGTTGCCTCTTCTCGGGCCATTATGGCCCCTGGCGACATTGTTTGCTTTAGGATTTACTTCTTGAACCTTTTCATCATTGTTTCCTCCTCTAACATTTGGATCCACAAACTCCTCTTCCTCACTGTGTATGTCGTCCCTAACTCTCACCTTCTATCTAGCATTGGCCATCTATTCTTTGCTAAGTTTCCACAGACAGTGCCAAATTGTGGGTATTGATTCCGACCTCACAACCAAACAAAGAGCTTAGCTGGAGGGCATGCGGCAGAATAGATTAAACCAAGCACCTGCACAAAAGAAGATAAGAGAAACCACGGTGGCTTGTCCACCCAGGGGCACTCTGATGATCAAGTAAGCCACTTATAAGATATCAACTCAAGTAATCAGTGCACAAGTAAAAGCATATCTTAGACCCACAGCGGTGTCTTACTTTTATAGCTAGCAGTGCCCTCGCCCCCTAGAAGTCTCACTTCCTAGTACTCAAGAACAATGTTTATCTCGAACTCTTAGGTAGATATGGATGAACTCCTCAAGAGTCTCACCCCTATTCGAACTAAGCACCTTATTTATCTAGGACTCCTGTCCTCTATCCAAATATCTCGGATTCCGGTATTACAGCACCATATCTCAGTAATACCGTAATCACCTTGGCAACCTGGATTGCCCACATGACACCTCGACTACATGGCACAACCCTAAAATTATGTCCCCACAGCTCCTTTACTTATTGGCTCAGGGCTTTTGTTTTTTAAACCAAGAGCCATTTTCTCTTGTAAAAGTTATACCTTTTTATTTATAGTAAGCCCAAGAGGCACCATTTATTGTAATGAATGTTTATTTATTTTAGGGAAATTTAGTCAAAACCCCTCCATTAGACCCTTATTTGGTAAAAAAAAACAGCCTAATTTATTTTTCTACATAAAACCCCTAAGAAGAAAACACATAATTGAGTAAAGACAAAGTAAAATATACATATATATATATATATATATATATTCTTTCTTGGACAATATTGGCAGAGTAACATGTTACTGTCAAACAGAGTAATAACATGTTATTTTCAAATAGAGTAATTGTCAAATAGAACAACATGTTATTGTGAGATAGAATAACATGTTACTGTTACTGTTACTGTTACTGTTGATATCAATTTCAACGGTAATAAAAAAAAATTTAAATGAATTTCATAGTCAACATAAATATTATTTGATATATCTTGATGAGAGAATTCTAAAAATATTAATTTTTATTACAAACCAACATCTACATCAAAAGTTATATTATTTTAAAATTTAATATTTTAATAATAGTGATATTTGTTGAACTTTTCATAGAAAACTTTTTATGCTTATCCTTAATATATTAAAAATTTATTATAATGGGATTTTGATCGAATCTCCTTTATTTTACATATCATAATCTATTCCACGCGACATAGATAATGAACATAGAATGCATGAATTTGAGCGATTTTCATGCCTTGTACGATAGATTATATATTCTGATATTGCACTCGATACAGGCCAAGGGTATTAACTATCTTCATTGTCTTAGCCCTCCGGTAGTTCACTGGGATCTTAAATCTCCAAATCTGTTGGTTTTGATTTGGAGATTCACAACATGACTTCCTTTCCCGATCTCCGCCCCATACTCTCCAGCCTTTCTTCGAGTATGTTCTTCTTCATCATCTACTTCTTTCATATAAATTTACTTGTGCTGTGTGTATATGTATGTATATGACTGTGTTATGCTTTAGTTTCTTTTTCATTGATTCTGCTTTTTTTTTTTCTTCTTTCTTAGAATGTTCCAAAGCGAATGGCTTTTTGCTAGGTTTTTGATATCCTCTCTTTAGTCGACAAGAACAATTAGGATTAGAAAGAGAACATTAGAACAATGTTTCCGTTGTTTCTATACAATTTGAAAACTATCACCAGAAATTAACAGTCGCAAAGAGAACTTTGGACAAAGTATGATACTTTTTCTGTAGTTCTGTGAAGATTATTTGGCAGGAGAGTCAAAACAGGGCAATCACTGAAGAAGCTGAACTTTGAACGGCCCCGATACATTTAGGGTTAAGAAGAAATTACTAGACTTGGGATCAAGTTAGTGACATAATTAGAGTTAGCAATGTCAAATGTGTGATTGGTGGCCATGGACCTGGTCACCCTTTCACTTTAGATGGAGAATAAAGAGAATGAACAACTCGTTTGTCATGGACGGAACTGAAATTGGAACCAATGGAGATTGTGTAAGAGCTTACTTTTGGTGCTGCTGTGGTGGAGAAGATTTTTCATTGAAATTGTAGCATTGCCATGCTGTTGTTTGATCATATTATTGCTACCAAATTGGCGCAAATCTCCTATGGATGGTGGTGGAGTGCCTGAGCTTTTAGTCTTTGGTTGATGTATCAAGCTGCTTTATACACATCAGGGAACATGGTTAATTTGAATCTCTTCCACCTTTGGCTTTTGTGGTGACCGTCGGCAATTTATTCATATGTATTTATTTAGTTTTGGTAAGCATAACAATTTATATATATCACCAAGGGAATGGACACAATTTTATTGATTAAGATTTATAAAAAGGTTTAAGTCATCAGAATATGAATAGAAAATTATAAAAAAAAAAAAAAAAAAAAAAAAAAAACTGGATGATTGATATGTGCATAAGATATGAAACCATATGATTCTTCTACAGACTATAATCATTTGATCTAATACAATGTTGGCAAAGTAAAATCCGAGAGCAGATTATAAGGCAAGCAGAAGAGTTGAAAATGAACAGATTACACATTGTGATCCTCTGTACTGAATTCTTGAAATCAAGTAAGCAACAATTAATACTACAATAATTAATATTGTATCTATTTCTAATTATAGCTGTAGTTTTCTGCTTGTATGGCAGTAGAATCGGTACATGTTCCAACACAGTAACTTCTGCTAGTGGAAGTAGAAAGTTGGATTTGCTTTCTTATGATTATTTGACATGTGGCTTGTTTATCTATTTTTTTCAGCTATACATTGTTTCCGTTGCTGCTTCTGTGGATGCTGCAGTCAATTGCAGATCTCACCAAAGGCTGAGGAATCTGTGATGGTTAATTTTCCAAAAGTGTTACATAAGGTCAGTGATATTGCAGCTGAAGGTGTGCTTCAATGTTTGGAGGAACTTCTGAAGAAGTGCCATTTAGGATCCGTCGATCAGGTATTGTCATTGAATGCTATTTGGGTTGCAATACTTAGAAATGTGCCACTTTGACATGCTTTAGTATTCAATGGTTAAATTAATATTTCTACTTTATGTGCTGTAATTGTTTCTAATCCCTCACTGTTGTGAACCTGTCTATTGTCTAATTGTTTCTAAGCCAAGTTTTTCTGGAAATAGTAAGAAAGTCTAATGTTGAGTACTATAGCCCTTATGGTAAGCTTGCCAATTAATCTTTCTTCACTCACCTGATTATAGCAATCAATCATATAGATATCGTGGATGCTCTCTGGTTGATGCTCTAGTTATGGACTTGTTCATGGCCAATTAATCTTTCTTCATTTTATTTAGCATAATCTATAATTATATATATTACTTCACAATGTTTAAAATGAATAAATATTAATATAATATATCTAAATTGGAAAAATTCATATTTTATTACTTTGCTAAATACATTATTAGGCTTTTCTAATTATATAGTTGCATTGTTAAGTGCCTCTAAGAAGTTGTAATTGATCTTCACAAGTAATAATTGAATATTTGTCGGTGGTGAAACAACTACTTAATTTTATTATTTATTGTTTCTACATAATGTGTTCTTGCATTAATAACATTTATTTTACCTTTTAACAAGTTCTGGTGGTGCTCTCCATACTTGAACTATCTGTATTTATGTGATGAACGTGAAGTTTGAATGTGGTGCTTGCAAGTGGAGGTGAGAGTTTTGAATCTGGCTTGCGATTGATGTGCTAACTTTATTATTGACAATGATTATAATTTGCTAACTTTATATTTTTTTTGTTTTTTTTTTTTGTAGGAGCATTGGCCAGCTTGTTCCTTGAAATAAGCATTGGCCCATGAATGAGTTATCCAATATTTTGATGGTTTTGTAACATTTTTTGGGGTATGGTTTGTGTGGTTAAATATAAATAGGTAGGAAATATTACAATTTTTCTTCTATTGTTTGTCAAATGTAAAATTTTAGCAATCTGGAAGAGGATGGAAGAGGAATTAAACTTGTTTGGTTTATTTTTAGTTTGTGTTGTTTGTATAGAATCCTTGACTTTTAGATTTGACCTTATTTAGTTAATAGCGCAATTTGACAATTGAATCATTACTTTACTGCTTTTTTTTTTTTTTTTTTGAAGCATTATTTTACAGATTTAGTGAGTTCAAATGAAATTTATTTATATTTTTTCTTTTCTATAAATAGCAGTGTCATTTTTTTTAAAAATAAGGAGAAAAGATGGCGTTTTTGAAAAAACGTCATTAAATGTCGTATATGATGTCAGTGTGTAACTGTAAGGGAAAAGGTGGCGTTTCTTAAAAAACGTCACTAAATGTCGTCGTATGACGTCAGTGTTTAACTGTAACGGTTTTTACATAACGGATGTTTGAGAATTTACGGCGTTTTAAAAAGCGCCGGCTAAAGTCATTTGTGACGTTTAATAAACGTCATATACCTAAGACGGCGGCCGTATCCTCGACGCAAATTATAAACGTCACTGTAGCCTTTAATAGCGTTTCTAAGGCTTATAGTGGCGTTTTTTAAACGTCGCTAATGCCAAAAATTCCTGCAGTGTTAGGATTTTTGACAGAAAATGATCATTGAGTTGGTTGAGATTAACTCACTTAGTCATGTAACTTTATAATTTTGTCCCTAAAGATATAACACATACCACTTAATTGCTTATTTTTCATAAAAAATACTAACAATTTTAATCAAATTGTACCAAATTGAGACAAAGTGTCATGCTTCGGATTTCCAAGAGGTGAACCCACGAGAACAATATGGAATTCACATGGAATAGACAGAATAAGAATAGGACTCATAAGTCAGTTTCTGTATATATGAATATATAATCTATCGTACAAGGCATGAAAAATCGCTCAATTCATGCATTCTATGTTCATTATCTATGTCGCGTGGGAATAGATTATGATATGTAAAATAAAGGAGATTCGATCAAAATCCCATTATAATAAATTTTTAATATATTAAGGATAAGCATAAAAAGTTTTCTATGAAAAGTTCAACAAATATCACTATTATAAAATTATAAATTTTAAAAATAAATATAACTTTTGATGTAGATGTTGGTTTGTAATAAAAATTAATATTTTTAGAATTCTCTCATCAAGATATATCAAATAATATTATGTTGACTATGAAATTCATTTAAATTTTTTTTTATTACCGT
>JAPPVO010003365.1:0-15293 GCA_030407325.1 Camellia japonica | reverse complement strand
GATTGGACTGATTTAGTAGTTGAAGAGGATGTCTCATATGAGGAGAGACCGGTTCAGGTTTTGGATAGGCGGGATCAAGTTTTGCGAGGCAAAACCATTCCTTTGGTAAAGGTTCTGTGGAAACATCACGGGGTGGAAGAAGCCACTTGGGAACGTGAGTTGGAAGTCCACGAGAAATATCCGGACATGTTTGTTGATTTGTAATCTTATATTTAGATTTTGTAATATTGTTGAACTTAAGAGCTTTACTTATGTCTTAAGTTGGAAAGCATTGAGAATGTTTTGGTTTAATATTAGTAGTTTGAAACTTGCTTCATAATGGAAGTGGAATGTCACATTTATAGATTGAATGTGTTTTATATATCATGGATTTTAATATGATATGGAAATGGAAATCACGTATATTGAAATTGTTAAGATTGAAAGAAAAAAAAATGCATAATATTGACGCAGGTTGTAATATATGTTATTGCATATACATATTGTGAGATGCCTCTTGATAAGAGATGAGATGACCAGTATTGGGTCAAGTTGTTCTTTATTGTAATGTCATATTGATAGAATTTGAGAAAACTTGTTTTCAAAAACTTATGCTTAATTTCGGGGACGAAATTCTTTTAAGGGGGGGAGGTTATAGCGACCCGGTCTTTTTCCTTTAGATTGTTGTATCCGGACTTAAGTTCCGTGGATCCAGGCATTGTGTATTGTTGTTGTTGTCCTTTAATTCTTTATTTTTGAGTTATGGGTTGAGTTGGGCAGGTTTGTTACAGGTTGTTGGGATGGAAACCAAGTGTTGCTGTCCAGGTTTTTGGACCTTCGCTCGAGCGAGGAGTTGGTCGCTCGAGCGAGCTGTTGTTTTTGTTCTTCGCTCGAGCCAGGGTTTGGTCGCTCGAGCGAGAGTCTGCGTCTGGGCTTAGGACCTGAGAGATGTGTTTCTTGGCTCGAGCGAGCATTTCTTCGCTCGAGCGAGCGAGGTGTATGTTTTCGAGTTCTTCGCTCGAGCGAGCATTTCGTCGCTCGAGCGAGCTTCTGGGTTGCAGACCTGAAGCATCGAGTTTTTGGCTCGAGCGAGCTTTTCTTCGCTCGAGCGTGGATTTCTTGTGTCTGGTCGCTCGAGCGACCATGTCTTCGCTCGAGCAAGCCTGTTCAGTTTAAATAGGCAGCAGCGGGTTTTTTAATCAGTTTTCTATCTCTTTTTGTTTCCAAACCCTAGGTCCGACCCTTCTCTCTCCCTACACACCTTCTACCCTAGGTTTCATCTAGTATTAGGGTGTTTCTACCCTAGAGCCTTTATTAAAAAGTTAGAGGGGGTTGAGGGCTTCAGTTTAATCTGAATAATTTGGGTTTTGGAGCACTTTGGAGTTTGGGTCAGCATCTTCGTCTTCTCTTTTGGGTTATTTCTTCGAGGTAGGGATCTCCTACTCCAATGTATATGTTTTGTTCTAAGTTTTAGCATTTTAATATGTTGGGGGTAGTTTGGTAATTTTGGGAAAACCCTAGTTGTTGTATTAAATTGAATTGTATGTTTAATTTAAGGAAAATTGGGGAAAATTAGTTGAATTCACGAGATATGTGGAATTATTGATTAAATGGGGTAGTTGGTTAATTTTAATCATATGCCTATTGAATTGTTGATCTAGTTATTTTCTGTTTAGAGATAACTGTTTTGGGCTATCGGTGGAGGATAGTCATGATTGTTGTAGACATTGCATGTGGATTAGGGATAACTGGAACTAATCACATTGGTTTAGTCATTAGCTTTGACTGTTGAATTAATACAGACATTAAATGTATTGATTGTGTGTTGTATATGTTATGTGTTTACATGCATTGCATTGTTTGGGAGGAGATAGGGGATGTACTCCACGGTTTAGGGGAAGATAGGTGATGGATCTCTAAACCGGATTTTGTTTGGGAGGAGATAGGGGATGGACTCCATTAGCATCACTATTATGTGTGCTTATTTATATTGAAGTGTTTTATTGATACAGCACTAAAATGTGTATCAATCTGGAAGTATGAAGTGTTTTGATATGAGCCTGAGTCTCATTTGTGTTGTTGATATTGGACGTAATGTGAATATGATATATAGTTCACAGTTGTAAGTTTGGTCAGTGTAGACACCCCATTTTTGACCGACCTTAAGACTCAGACGTCACCGATTGAGCGCTCGGTGGTGTTGCATATCGTGCTCATTCAGAAGTTTCAGAGTCGCGGCCGTGCGCCCTGCCTCCGGACTTCCGAATCCTCTTTTGTGCCTTGCCTCGGTTTGCGAACCAGACTCAGTTTTCTCTGTTTTCTTTCCTGAGGGAAGGGAGTGGTCTTGTAGACCATCTCTCGGTGGCCGTGCGCTACTTTCGTGGCCGTAGGCCATTTTGCCCATTTCGGAGCCCGGTTCCCGGTTTTTGGAGCCGTCAGGCCGTGTGCCTCGGTTCGGGACCGCCCAACCGTCTCCGATTCCTCCGGTTCTTGGCCTGTACCTCTGTTTTATCATAACGAGGAACACTGGGGTCTCAGATACCCACTTCGTGGCTGAACACCACTTTCGGTGCTTATAGCCGGTTTTCGGGCCCCGAACCTCGCGGTTTGGCCCCCGAGCATTCATTTCGCATCGTTTTCTGTTCAATTTTGGCCTATGCTTCTGTTTCATCATAACAAGGCACACTGGGGTCTCGGATACCCACTTCGTGGCTGAATGCCACTTTCGGTGTCTACAGCCGGTTTTTGGGCCCCGAACCTCGTGGTTTGGGCCCCGAGCATTCTTTTTGCATTAGTTTTTGTTCAAATTTGGCAGGTACCTCTGTTTTAGCACCAGGAAGATCACTGGAGGGTGGGAGGCCAGCAATTATCCCAGATAACCTTTTCTGCTCTTCCGGCGCCCGTTTTGCTCACTTCCGGGCTAATGTTGAACACCTAGGCCCATTTTCTTCCAACCAAAGCTACATATTTGTGATGAGGGCACCTGGGAGGACCCTAAAAAGTACTGGCCGGCCAGTAATTGTGGGTTTCATTTTTGAGCCTCTCCTTCAAGTGAATTGTTGTGACTCCTGTTTCACAGTTGCCAAATTCCAACCATGGGGCCTTGTCCTACACACCTAGGAGGACACCAAGGTATGGTGGCCGGCCATTAACTTTTTGTTCCATTTTTGGCCATGGCCGGCCGGCCATGAGGAGTGGCTGGCCGACAGTGGGTGGCCGGCCGGCCATCTTCAAGAATTCCACCTGGCCGGCCTGCTTCCTGCTTTTCAACACTTTCCAGCTGTCCATCCACTTTTCAAAATATCTTTGGCATCCGGGGGATATTTTGGGAGGGAAAGCTTGGATGCATTTCCCTCCCTTTTACACCCCCCTTTGGTCCTTTTAAGGGGTTGGCCTCCTTCTTTGCTAGGGTTAGAACAATTGACCTCAAGACTTCCTCTTCCAAAGCCTTCATTTCCATAGCCAAAAAACTCAAAAACTCTCCAAGTGTCTAGCTCCTCTCTTCATCAACCCTAAGCACCACCATCCCCACTTCCATTCCAGCAACAAAGAGAGCTCTTTCAAAGGCTAAGAAGCAACAAAGTCAAGCCAAGAAGCAAAGAAAGACTTGTCTTCAAGGGTAAGTCACCAATTCCCCTTTTCTTGCACTTTTTTGCATCAATTTTCTACCCTACATGCTCTTTGTTTTGGGCTCTGACCCCTTCTGGTTTTGTGCTTATTTTGAGCCCCTATACAACATTGTAGAAGGGCTCAACCTTGTTTGGCATCTCTATCATGTACTTGCTTCAATATCACTCTTTATGCCATTAAATTGCATGCTTTGTTGGATTATGTGTGATCTGTTTTCGAGCATGACATAAACTGTGAGTGGGCATATTTTGAGCCCCTCTTCAACATTGAAGAAGGGATCAACCTTGTTTGGCCTCTCTATCATGCACTTGCTTCATATTTCCTTCAAATTACCGTAAAATTGCATGGTTTCTTTGGCCTGTTTGTGATCTGATTTTGAGCATGCCATTAACTGAGGTTGAGTTTATTTTAGGTCCCTATACAACATTGTAGAAGGGATAAAATTGGTTTGAGGCCTCCATGTTGTATCTCTCTTTATACCTCTCTTTGGCCCCATCTTGAATGCCTTTTTGAGCTTACTTAGCTCCTGTTTTGAGCCATCATCAGTACTGAAAATATCCTTATTTTTTCCTTCTTGTCAAGTTTTGTTAAGGGTCCAAAGTTGTTTGATGCGTGCTTTTGGTACTTCATGTTGTACCCCCCTTTTTTTCCGTAAAATTGCATGCTTTGTTAGGCTTGCTTAGCTTCTGATTTGAGCCTTCATCAGGCTTAGAAAGTGTCTTAAAATGACCCATTATTCATGTTTTGTTAAGGGTCCAAAGTTGTTTGGTCATTGCTTATGGTACCTCATGTTGTAGCCCTTTGTTGGCTCATTTTTGCATGCCATTTTAAGCATATCTACACACTGAATTGGAGGATCTCATCTACTGTAAATATGCATATTTTTGGCCCCTCTTTAATTTTTTAGAACTGTGTTTTTCAGTTTGAGCATTTTATATACTACTTGCTTTGTAATTCCCCTCTTTTTCCCCATTTTTACATGCTAATTTTGCCATACTTGTGGTTGTTGTTTAGCCTTTCTTTGTACTGAAAAAATGCCATATTTGGGGCTTCCTTGCTACTAGTTTGCATGTCATGATCATGTTGTGCATGTTTAGTATGGCTATAGGCCATTTCGGGTACTTAAAATCACATTTCGGGATGATTTCATGCATTGGTTGTCATTTCGTATCATTTCGGGGCTGTTTTCCCCTTCATTTAGGTGCTGAAATTTGGTTTGCATATTTGCATATCATTTCCCGTGCCATTTCATGCCTTCGGGCCATGCCTCGGTTTGCGCGCCCGTGGGCACGCACTTCGAGGCACCTCTGTTTTATCCGACGGCATCTGATGTGAGTGTGGCTGAGGTCCACTCATGTTAGTATAAGCCCAATTTGCATTTCCGTCTCATTTTATCATTGCCTCGGTTTGCGTGCCTGTGGGCACGCATTTCGAGGCACTTCATTCTTATCCGACGGCCTCCTATGTGAGTGAGCTGAGGCTCTCCCATGTTGGTGTAAGCCCATCGTGGCATTCCGTATGCCATTTCATTCCATTTTATCATTGCCTCGGTTTGCGCGCCCGTGTGCACGCATTTCGAGGCACTTCGGTTTTATCCGATTTGCATTTCACATCATCGCCTCGGTTTGCGTGCCCGTGTGCACGCATTTCGAGGCGCTTCTATTTTATCCGATTTGCATTTCATGCCATCGCCTCGGTTTGCGTGCCCACGTGCACGCTTCTCGAGGCGTCTCATTTTCATCTCATTTTCATCAGCATTGTGCATACTAGAACTGTATATTAGTTGCATTTCATGCATATCATGCATATTGCATCGTGTTCGGGATAGGAGTTAGCCCGGGCACGGGAAACGAGGCACGTTTCGTACTCCGAGTGACGGAACGGGTCTCATTCCCAATTCCCAAGTCACGATACTCCGGATAAGCCATGATGGAGTTAGGTTTTCATTGTAGCATTCATCTGCATTGCACCCTATATTGAGTTGTGCAATCCGATTCCTCGGCCATCATGCATCGATATGCGTGATTGGTGGCACGAGGATCGAGGCATGCATATATTTGTGAAATACATTGCGATGCCCTTTTCCTGCTCTCTGTTGCAGCAAAATGAGGAATCAGTAACTTTTCGGAGTCTAGCGCGCATTTCGAGAAACATTGCAAACAGAGGCTAAATTGGGCATCCCAGTGGATTTCTGCGCAAAGCAGCCCAAAAATGCAATATTCATCAGAAGCGAGGCAGCCCCTGGCTTGCAAACCCATTTTAAAGCTTTCTAGTTTAATTTGTCAATTAATTAGAAATCTGTATATTATTTGGACTGTAACGCCCTCAAAATTTAACCCAAAGAATATAAAACAAAACATGCATTATTAAAGGAAGACATTATTTATTACATCAATCATCAGAGTCTTACGAAATAAAATACCATAATAAATGCCCTACGGGCTTACATCTTGCCAAGCCAACACTTGGATACAATTTACTGAGTTCTAACTCAAAACAGATAAAGCCCTAGGCTTGAAGAATTACAATGTTCAAATAAAACAAATAACAGATAAAACAAGTCTTCAAATTCAATTCCTCACAAGCTAAGTCCTTGGAGGGAGTGAACCACCTGAACCTGAAAAATAAAGTTCCCATATAGGGTGAGCCACAGCCCAGTAGAGAAATACTAAACCAAGCATAAGCAATAACTAAAGCATTAGCATCTGATACATGGTTAACACACTATAATCAAGTTACAATATTCATGACACGAATGTCTACACTGCCTATAACACATTGTCTATGGCACATTTTACTTTCCACTTATGGCTCAGAACCTGGCCAAATAACTCAACAGGGTTTCATCTTTATTACCATTACTTCCAATTCAACAGGAATAACAATTCAAGTTAGACCTAATCATAACAAATACACATGGTGGTATTGTATCATTCACAATCAATTCACTTCCATACTTCCCAACTGATACACATTTTAGTGATGTATCATATTCACAATAAATAGAAATATTTCTATTAAACAATAAGCACACATAAGAGTGATGCTACTGGAGTCCATCCCCTATCTCCTCCCAATAAATCCGGTTTAGAGGTCCATCCCTATCTTCCCCTAAACCGTGGAGTTCATCCCCTATCTCCTCCAAATAAAATGCATATGCAATGAAACCACAATTGCCATATACAACACATAATCAATACAAGTAATGTTCTGTCTTAATTCAACAGTCAACATAGGTGACATAATTTCAGTTATACCTAAGCCGCATGCAAGGTCTACAACAATCAATGGCTATCCTCCACCGATAGCCCAAAACAGTTATTTCTAAACAAGAAATAATATAACAATGAATGTAAATTTAACATTCCAAATCTATGAATTAAACCAAATTCCACATTATTCCTTTAAATTAATTATACAAATTAATCTAAACCAAACCCTAAGGTTTCTTCCAAGATTACCAAACTACCCCCACATACCAAAATTACCAAACTACCCCCACATACCAAAATTACCAAACTACCCCCCACATACCAAAATACTAACACTTATGATTAAAGCGTATAAATGGAGTAGGAAATCCCTACCTCGAATATATAACTCAGAAAGAAGAAGAAGAAGATGATGCCCAAACTTCAAAGTGCTCCAAACCACGAATTTCTCAGACTAAATGGAAGCCCTCACTCTCCTCTAACTTATTTGTAAAGCAACTAGGGCAAAAACCCACCTAACTAGATCAAACCTAGGAGAGAAGGTGTTTAGAGAAGAAGAGAAGTCGGACTTTAGGGTTTTAGAATAAAAAAGGGCTGAAAACTGTTTTAAAATACGCTTTTGCGTATTTATACCTGACAGGCTCGCTCGAGCGAAGACATGGTCGCTCGAGCGACCAGACACAGAAAATCATCGCTCGAGCGAAGAAATGCTCGCTCGAGCCAGAAACTCGATGCTTCAGGTCTGCAACCCAGAAGCTCGCTCGAGCGAAGGAAGGCTCGCTCGAGCGAAGAACTCAAAGACATACACCTCACTCGCTCGAGCGAAGGAAGCTCGCTCGAGCCAAGAAACACATCCATCAGGTCTAAGTACTGGACGCAAAGCTCGCTCGAGCGAAGGGACCCTGGCTCGAGCGAAGGACCAAAATCAAAGACCTCGCTCGAGCGAAGAAGAGCTCGCTCGAGCGACCAACCCAAAAACTGGACATGTACTTTTGGTTTCTAAACCCAACCAACCTGTAACATAACCTGTCCAATAAATCCTATAACTCAAAATAAAGAATTAAAGGACAACAATAACAATGATACAACAATGGAATCTACGGAACATAAGTCCGGATACAATAATCAAATGGGAAAAGACCGGGGTCGCTATATGGACGGTATTATTCGGACTGTATTATTATTTATTTGGACCCTCTGCGCGAGAGCATAACTGTAATAAGTGTGGGTGAGTGTGATGTATGTCTTCCAACCCCCATTTCTTTCTCCCTTTTATTTACCCGCTTACGATGGTTAGATATAGGGCATATTTAAATTAGCATACAGTATGATAGCATGTTGCATCATTCATCTGTTTTGCACGCACCGGGCTCGGCGCATCATACAAACTGCATTCGTACTTCAATTCCAAATTGAATACGTGTTAGTTGTAGCATTCCATATGCCATGTTTAGAATAGCCGAGCCTGCTATAGTTGCATTATTGCATGTGTTGCATTAGGCATTTCTGTATAAATTAGGATCATGCATGGATTTCTAATTAGCTTCTGTTTTGGCTCGGAGTACTCGGTAAGTTTTATGCTTTAGCATCCTTGCATGCGTGTGAGTGTTGCCATGAATAGCATGCTTGCCATGAGGCTAACTGCTTATGTGATATTACTGCCTTGAATGCCTGTGGGTGGAGGTTGAGTTGCTTGGATTGGGACAATACGTTGAATGTTTGTTTTAAGCCCACTAGATAGTGGCAAAATCATGTTTTTTCTAAGCCCACCTGAGGGTGGCAAATCCGCGTCTTAGCCTACCTGCGGGTAGCACCATCAAACCATTTTCAAATAAACAAACATGAAATGTTTTGTTCCAATTCAGGCGACACAGTCTATACTTGTTTGCTGCGAGCATCACATAGTAACCTAGGCTAATAATCGGAATAAGAGCATACAATGTTTTCAAAAACAGATATTATGGTTAGTAGAGGCCGGTCTTTGACCGGGCGAGCGGGGGTGCTCACGAAGTGACCTTCCCCAATCGTACCAAGTTCCCGAGCCGAGGCAACTTTGGTGATGACGGACACGTGGCCTTTGGCACCGAGTCAGGGTTTCCTAAATTTCCCATTAAAAAAAACATTTAGGTGGCGACTCTGTATCTGGCAAAGCAGTCCATGTTTGGCACTTCTTTCAAAAAATCTGTTTTCCAAAACGATTTGCCGGATTTGGACTCTTTGGTTCAAGATTAAGAACCGTGACATTTGAGTCCTTGAACTGTAGTGACCCCAATATGAACAGAACGGGACTTAACCCTCCCGGGGCGTTCGGGGACGTCTACAGTCAGGTTCTGAGCTATATTGATAATAATGGAAATAGACATTAGTGTCTTAAGACTGTATGTTAATATAATTGATTATCATGCTTAACCAACTATTGAATGCTAGGACTTTATTCAATACTTATATTTGGTTTAGTATTTTCCTACTGGGCTGTGGCTCACCCTTTATGGGAACATCATTTTTAGGTTCAGGTGATAAGCTACCTCCAAGGACTTAGCTTGGAAGGACTTGGATTTGAAGATTAGATTAGTCTTCTGTTTTTATTTGAATTACATGTAAACATTCAAGCCTAGGGCTTTATTTGTATTTGAGTTAGAACTCATATTTTTGTGTCAAGTGTTGGCTTGGCAAGATGTAAGCCTGTAGGGCATTTATTATGATGTTACATGTAATGTTTTCATTTCGTAATACTCTGATGATTGAGATAATGCAATGTTTTCTTTTAATAATGCAAGTCATTGTTATATGTTTAATGGGTTATTTTTGAGGGCGTTACAGGCATATTATGAAACATATGGTGAGCAGAACATAAATTCTAGCAGAACAACAATACAAAGACAGCACATAGGCTCAGCCAAATATTAAATTGAACTGGGCAAGGCAACAGAAAAAGGAAATCACAAACATACATACTGCCAAACAAAGCACCCAAAAAAACCTAAGAGCTTTCACCAAGAACCCAATTAAAAGATCATAGTAGGCAAAGAAGGAAATGCCATACCTGGTTATTCTGTTTGCTGCAGATAGTAGATTCAGCCCACACAGTGGTCACCATACTGGGGGGGTGGGAATCTAGGAGAGAAAAGAAAAGAAACGAAATAATTGTGATTTTCTCATTCTTGTTTGGTTAGATTTCATTAAAAGAAAAGAAAAAGAAATTATTTTATGTTATATTACCAAAATAACCTTTTTATATTTTCAATCATTTTATTTCTTTTATTTTTATAGGGACAAAATTGGTATTATGAAAATAGTAGTTTATTTTCTCTCTCAATCTCTTCACTTTTGAAAAAATTGAAAATGAGGCTTATAAGAGAAATGAGTTTCTCTCTATTTCTCTCAATTTCTTCCTATTTCTCTCCACTTAAGTTATCTAAACAAGAGAGAAAAATACATATCTCTCCATTTCTTTTCTTTTCTTTTCTCTCCAAATCACTCAATCCAAACATAAAGGCTCTATTTGGGTGAGTTTATAGCAGCTATTTAATGTATATATTCAATTTTATGTTAATTTGTTTATACAGTTTCTATTACTTATAGATATTAATATTAAAAAAAAAAAAGATAATTTTTTATTTTTAATTTCTCGTTAATAATTTTCAACTTAAGAAAATTATTAACCAATTGTCAACCAATGTTGTTTGAAAAGTTAAATGGGTTGTGTTGGATGGATTAAATAATCAAAATCGAGTTTTGTCAATTTATAAGATTGGCTAGTTTCATTCGTTAAGGACTCAATTCATTAAGGGCGTGTTTGGTAATCATTTTATTTTTAGTTTCTAGTTTATATTTACAAAAAATTTTAAAAATTGTCATAAAAACTTATTTGATAATTTTTTTAATTTATAAATGGTTGTTTCAGTTTGTAAATTTTAGAAAAAAATGTAAATTAAAAAATTGAGTTTAAAAATTTGACTAACAATTTTTTTTCAATTAATTTTTTTTTCAAAATTTTTTTTCAAAATTAATTTTTTTTTTTCAATTATAATGTGTATGATCCCATTGTCATAAATAATAAAAAAATAAATATAAATATTTTAGGCCTGAACAAACATATTTTTTAGTTTATATTTTTAAAATTTTTCAAATATTTTGTTCAAACCAAACACATTTGTAGTTTATATTTTTTTTAAAAAAACAAAAAACAATTTATAAAATTGTTGTAAACATAAATCAAAAACATAAACGTTACTAAATGCTACCTAAGTAATAAATAATTTTAAATTAAATTTTTTGAATCGTTTAATAACCAATTGAGTTTGAAATCGAATAATTTTCAACTTTTATATCTTTAATATAAAAACATGTATAAATGGTAACAAAAATATATGATTTAGGGGATTTTTTTTTAGAGTCTCTAATATTAAGATTTTATAATATAAAGAGCATCCAATATTTTTATAATGTTTAAGGTCTTTCAACATCAATCCAGAGAAAATTCGATCCTAGAAAAATTCTTTCCAAAAATTCTCTGGACTTCTCACTCTCCAAAATCCTGCAGTGTGAAAATTCATATAGTGATTGTCACGACCTAAACCCAGTACCCAAAGGCTCGATGTCGCAACAAGATAAAAATAAAATAATTCTAATAATTTTGTAGTCGTAACGTAAGCAGATAAATTAAATAAATTAAATAAAATAAAATAATTGGGTACCGAATGTTTATTAAAAAGAAACAACCATGGTCATTTGGGCTTTTATTTTATTTTAGGTGTCCAATTAGAAATACAGATAGTACAAAAAAAAAAAAAAAAATAACACTGTGCTTTATCCCCCATCTTGATCCTGCTAAATCTCGTCACCTAAAAGGAGTAACAACTATAAGCACATAATAGAGTGAGAAATATTATAATGTAAGTATAGAGACACAAAATAGCCATGGATAATTATTTAAGTTAAAACATTAACATAATTTAAGTTGCATAAATAAATTATTAAAGTGGCAGAAATTGAAATAAAAATTACGTAAATAACTATAACTACAGTACAAAATGGAACATAACAGGGGTCACTGGAGTGACAATCAAAACAGGGGTTAATGGATCCATGATACACAGAGGACCACAAGATGGCCAAAAAAGGGCCAATGGTTTATTTAAGTCCCCCAAGGCGTAGGACTCCAGTGGTGGTACTTACAGAACATAATTGTTTATAAATCTTTGTCAAATAATTTCTAAAATTAAAACAAACATATCTATAGGTTTCAATTTAAGCCAGTAAAGTTCAGAAAATAATACACGTAATTGAAACATTAACATAACCATAAAACATAAATTATATAAAATAAATTGTGGTAATTCAAAACATTCGTAAAATATATTATGGTAACTCGAGACATATAGAAAACATATTATGGTAACTTAAGGTATAATATAACTCACCTTAAGATTGACCTTAGTTTTTAATTTTGTCACTACAACTCCAGCTATACCCCTCACTTTTCGAAGCTTCACTGGTACACCACGAATAGGTTTCAAATTTCTTGTTCTTATTTTTTGAAGTTCACTGTACTGAGTCCTTACTATTTATAGTTGGTGCATGAGCTTGTCCCTCAATAGCTTTTAATGTGTGTAGCACATGAAATTCGGTCACCTGTCTAACTTCAACCACCTGTCCAACAAGTGTTGCAAAGTTATGCATGTCACCAAAGCTAACATGCACACTCTCCATCCTTTTACGCTAGGCTGAAGGCCTAGCGGGATTTTTTTTTTTTTTTTTAATTCAGTTATAAAGGCTATAATTCTTAAAATTACTTATGGTTATACGTTAGGTTCATGTCTAAAAACCTCACCACCCAACTATAAAACATCACTTACCACTTACTAAAAAATTTAACGTGCGGTGCCTCACAATTTATTTCCTTAACAATTTAATCGATTAATTCCCAATTTTCTAAACTATGCATTTATTTATTTATATTTATTTATATTATTATTATATTTATTTTTATTAATTATTAATTCTTTATTATTATTTACCTAATAAGGAATTCTATTTATTACAGTATTGAATTAAATTTAAAAAATTTCGGGTGTCACAATGATCATAACTAGAGAAAATTCACAAAGTTACAAACAATGATAGAAATTCTATCTACTTCTTCAAATCACACCATGGGTGAGTACTTTTACTTCAAACCAAAATACACACATCTGTATTTTTTGTTTTGGGTTTTTCATTGATTGTATGTATATATGTAAATGTTTATACTTTGACAAACTGAACTGGTGAGTGAATCGTTAAATGTTTTTGTATTATATTAACAAAAATACAAGGCTCAAATTTTTGGATATATATGTATATAAAAGAACAAACATGAATGTAGGCTTCTATTGGACACCTTCTTAGCTTTTAGGTTTTCTCTGTTGGGTATTTTTGTTACCTATCAAGACAAGTGTGAAAACTATGAAGTGCAAGTTGGCACAGAGAAAATTCACATAGTTCGGAGAAAATTTACACACCCAGAGAAAATTTACATAGTCCAGTGAAAATTCACACATCCAGGTAAAATTTACATAGTCCAGAGAAAATTATACATGGTAGAGAGAAATTCTCTGTATTCCAGTCTAGAGATTTTCTCTGGATTTGCTCTGGATTTCAAGTGAACCATAAAGCATAAAGTTTGTTTGGTTGCCACGTAAAATAGGCGAAAAATTCCTTGTTCAATATAAAAATACATAAAAAGTACAACACAAAAATCCAGAGAAATTTGTAATAAATATAATTTTCTCTTAATTGTAATGACAAGCTTTTTTCTCTCTCTCTCTCTCTACCTGAGGACAAGGTGAGATTTTTAGTACCCTTTATCTTTCTGCATATGCAGTAACCATGCTGATTCTATAGGCCCACAATTGTTTCTTTGTTCGCAAACACATGAGAGAGAAAATTCTAAGTTTACTTTAGAAAAAGAGAAAAAAAAACAAAACAAGAATCAATCTGCCAGAATAATATAGCTCCTAATACAACCAAAGAACCTTTGATAAAGAAAATCCACGTCCTTCATTGTTACTCTTTTTGCTCAAGTAACCACTATGTAAAATTCAATCTTGGAACCAGGAGGAAGTGAAATCCCTTGAAAGATCAAAAAAAAGAAAAACAAATCTATATCAATGTAATGACCATCTACATAAACGGAAATAAATAATAGCATGTTTATAAGAAAACAAGAATAGCTTCATAATACAAGGTTTTAAAGTACTCTAGAATACAGTGTACAAGCAAAGTAACAAACACACATACGAAACATGTACATAATTCAACAAGAATATGAAAAGATTATGTGATTTCATTAAATGAGAATTAGTTTCCCTAAATAATTCTATCACCAAAAATTGCGAAGAACTGTATAAGCAGATGCAGAGCTCCTGTAAATTGGTACCTCTTTCATTTACTCCTCATTTTTTCAGTTTTCTCCATCACTTCTGACATAGATAGGCCCACAAAGACCACAGCCCACCATCTAAATCCCCATTACACAACCCGGTTAGAAAAAACCAGCACCACTGGAAGCCAACTGGGCAGGGAGGACCAATGATGTCGGACACATGGCAGATGCAGGAAAGGCCACGTCAGCAGACAAAGATCTGCAAAGTTATTGCCACAGCACATCACCATTAATGCAATCCATCACAGCATTTATTGCGACAACACCTCTCAGCCGGAATGGCACCCTTCACCCTGAACAAGACGAATGACGGCACAAACTTTCGGCAGGGAACGAAATGATGACGAAAAGGGATATAAGCAAAGCTGGAAGACAGAAAAAAGGTTAAGCTTTCTTAACCCCTATCTCTCACTCTCTCTCTATCGTCCAGACACTAACTTGTTCATCGGAGGGTTCACTGGGGGACTACCCCATTCCCCATTGAACTTGCTTGCAGGTTACTCCGGCGAGACTTCGACATCCCGACCATATCCAGGGAGCTTGGACCAGCCGACCCATCCACCTAGACGAACTGCATCATCAGTTGGCGCCGTCTGTAGGAACTTGGTTCTTATCCGCGCGCCAGTTGTGTCATTGTCGCCGGAGACCCTCGTTCCAACGATCCTTTACCTTTACTCATCGAGGTGTATGGTCACGACTAGGTCCATGGCTTCTCACCACAATGCTGCTGACCACCAAACCGACCCTCCCAACCCAAACCAACCGCCACATATTTCATCGAGCTCACCAATAGCATCAACGCATGGCCGAGCAAACCAGGCCCTGATAAATGCCTTGCTCCAAAGAAATCTTCCCATGCCGCCTCCGCCACCCCCAGATGATCTGCCTCATCCAGAACAAGTCCTGAGCCACACCATCCCACAACCCAACTTTCCTAACTTGGGAGGCTTGCAACCGCCTCACCCACAAGTCATTCCACCACCTCCACCTCCACCCGCGATCGCACCACCAGCTCCCGAGCAGGAAGCCAGCAGTATCCAACATCC
>JAPPVO010003364.1:0-17626 GCA_030407325.1 Camellia japonica | reverse complement strand
GGTCACCGGCATCAGAAAAACGGCAAATCAAACTCGGAATATCCAGCATTCCGTCACCAATCAAAGATCGAGCGTCATGCATCGTGAGCCCACACATTCGCCCTAAAGCTTGGGCGTGGCCGAAGCGAAGTTGGGGCAAGATTTCTTCGTTGTGCTCAGATTCCATCAAAGCTTGGAAATCTTCGAAGGTAGGACATACCTCTTGCCCGCCAAAGCTAAAGACATGTGTTACCGGGTTCCAAAACCTTGCGCGGCATGGAGGAACGGAAAGTGCAGCGGAGTACGACTCAGAGTGAATAGTGCGTTTATGCCGAACCCCGGAAATTCAGCCTTTCCGAGCCATCCAAGTTGGCAATCCAAGCTATGAGATTTTGGGCAAGAAACTCTTCCATTTGGAGCAAATCAGTGTTGAATTGAGAAAAACTACGAAGTTGAGGCTTTTGTAGGGGATAAGGTGTGAGTGGAAGACAGCTGTCAGCATTCTGGTGGTTCTTGCCATTTATGGCCGACCGGCCAAATAGTGCCGACCGACCACCACTGATTGGCCGATGGGAATTTTATTATGGCCGGTGGCCTTTCCCCATGGCCGATGGCCTTCCTTTTTGTTCCACTAGCTGTTTAGAAGTTGAACATGTGAGGATTGTGGTCGGAACCTTCCCCAATGTCTTCCGTGCGATTTTGCGAAGTCACGTCTTTTGCTTATCGAGTTGTTGTACATTTGCTTATCGAGTTGTATTTCACATTCTTTAAGTTTTTGCTTTGCTTATCGAGTTGTATCTACATTGGTTAGCTTATCGAGTTCTTTGTTTTGCTTATCGAGTTGTTTGTCGTTAGTCAGCTCACTACCTGATTATTACGAGGCAAACTTACTTTTCAAATAAAGATTCAAACCTCATTACATGTTGTGTATGTGATGCGATGCGATGCGATGCATGAAAAGTACAAATGTAACACCTTTTGCCCAAAATAGCTGTTTCATTTCCACCATGTCTTTCACAAAAATACACAATCTTGAAAAAGTAAAACCTGCCTGAGGCAGTGCAATGTGCTTAAAACTAACGGTGAAAAAGGATAGTAAAGCAAAAGGAGGGCAGGGCAGCAGAGTATTGGGGTTGATACCGGTAACCTCCCCTTGCGGTCGATGCATCCCGCACCCTTGTTCGAGTCAACGATGTGGCGTGAGGAAGCGCACTCTCGGAACATTAGTAGACCTTCGAGTTGACCTCAAGCTACATCTTCTACGAGTGATGCTCGGTGCGCGCGAGGAGCATCCCTTCCCGTATCTTTTTTTGTATATTGCGAATTCCATAAATCGTTTCAATCATATGGTATTACGTTGTTTCGTGTTTGGCTTTGAAAGCACGTTCGTTACGCGTCTCGCATTACACAATGCCTCGTCTTGTTCTGAATTTGCATCTCAACATCATGAATAACATGCCTTTACCATGCTTCAGTTGAATATGCCCCCTTTTTCCTCCTATACACATTGCATGCGTTGTCGCGTTATGCTTTACTTATATGTGTTCAAGTTCCTATACACATTGCATGCGTTGTCGCGTTATGCTTTACTTATATGTGTTCAAGTTCCTATACACATTGCATGCGTTGTCGCGTTATGCTTTTACTATATGTGTTCAAGTTCCTATACACATTGCATGCGTTGTCGCATTATGCTTTACTTATATGTGTTCAAGTTCCTATACACATTGCATGCGTTTTCCCGTTATGCTTTACTTATATGTGTTCAAGTTCCTATACACATTGCATGCGTTGTCGCGTTATGCTTTACTTATATGTGTTCAAGTTCCTATACACATTGCATGCGTTGTCGCATTATGCTTTACTTATATGTGCTCAAGTTCCTATACACATTGCATGCGTTGTCGCGTTATGCTTTACTTATATGTGCTCAAGTTCCTATACACATTGCTGTGTTGTCGCGTTTACTTATATGTGTTCAAGTTCCTATACACATTGCATGCGTTGTCGCGTTATGCTTTACTTATATGTGTTCAAAGTTCCTATACACATTGCATGCGTTGTCGCGTTATGCTTTACTTATACGTGTTCAAGTTCCTATACACATTGCATGCGTTGTTGCGTTATGCTTTACTTATATGTGTTCAAGTTCCTTTTTCACACATTGCATGCGTTGTCGCATGTGCTTTACGTATATATGTTTATGTTTCGAATTGCATTGTTATGCACACACTCGGGTTGCGTTGTTATGCACCCCTTCCATCCGCATTGTTATGCACCCCCCCCCCCACTTGCGTTGTCACGTACTTTTCAATTGCATTGTTATGCATGTTGCTAACAATATTGTACCTATTAAGTTTCTCTCTTTTTTCAGGCACGATATTGTATGTACGGTTCATTTGAAGCTGGCACGACCAGACGGACCGGACAGGTATTGTATTCTCCACGTGAGACGTAGCGAGAATTACATAATTCTCTTGCATCCTTTCTGCATTGTAATGTAGTTGGATTTGTGTTCACTAGCTTAAAACTGTTGCATTGTCATGCTTCGTTACAGCTTTCTGTGTATGATCATAAGTTATGCTCGGCTTTGTGCATTATCAGTTGCATTTTGCCCCTGCCTTCGGGCGCATATCTTTATTGTCTTGCATGCTTTGTCTAAGTCTTCGGCCTTGTCAAAAATGGGTTGTCTATGGGCTTTGACACTCACTCCCATCATTGTTATGACTTTCGAGTTCTGTCAAAGAGGGGCAACTGTAGACACCCCATTTTTGACTGTCCTCAAGACTTGGACGTCATCGTTTGAACACCTGATGATCTTCCTTGTTTGTGTTTATTTTGAGTTCCCGAAGGACTCGACTACACGCTGTGCCTTGAGATCTCTCAGCTTGACTGTTTTGTGCATGGTCGTGACCAAGGACTTGTGTTTTATGCTTCTATGGGTAGGAGGTGGCTTGTCAGCCATCCCTTAAACCCACCAGCCGTGGCATGAGACCACCGGCCTTTCTTTCTCTCTACTGACCATTTGTTTGGCCGGTCGGCCCATTTAGTTGGCCGATGGTCTCCTTTTCTGGCCGGTGCCCCTTTTTTGCCTTTTTCAGGCATTATGCATGCCAGTTGTGCCGGTTGGAGTGCACGGACTTGTCCTCCATACACGTGTATGGAAGACTTGCACCCTTTGCACCTTTTTGCTCAAGCTTCTTGGAGAAGCTTGCGCCCTTTGCTCAAGCTTCTTGAGGAAGCTTGACCCTTCGTCTTAGCTTCCTCAAGAAGCTCAGACCCTTTACCTTAGCTTCTCTTAGAAGTGTGACCCCCTTGACCCTTTTGTTTAGCTTCTCTTAGAAGCTTAAGCCTTCATCTTGCTCTATATAAGGAGACCTTCCCTCTCCTTTGAAGAGGTTCAACAAAACCAGAGATAATACATATATATCTGATATATAAACCACTCTCTCTCTCTATATATCTCCCTCTCTCTCTTCATTTGTGTGTGTTTGAGAGTTCAAAAGTGTGTTTTGTTCTTAGTTTTGCACTAGGACACATAGTGTTACACCATACTTTGGTTTTTGAGGTGTTGAGAGATTGTTCTTGGAGGTTTTGGGTTGGTTTTGATCAAAAAAAGGGGCTGGACATGCTGTTCTTCAAGTGTTCTTCAAGGGTGAGTATAGTTGCTTTATATTCCCCATTCTTGCACTAGTTTTTAACCTATCTTGCATACTGATTTAAACTTTGTGTATAACTGAAAAAAGTCTTGTATTTGCATGCTTAAGATCTTTCATTAAGGCCTCTTTTGTGTTTGGGGTCGACCTCCCCCTCTTAGGCCTTGTTTGGCCCCTTTTGTGCCTTCTTTGTTGAGCTTTGGAATCTTTTGTGTATTGGCCTTCTCACCACTAAAATCTAGTGGATTTTCAGTGGTGAAGAAGAGGTTTTGAGGTCTTGCATGGGGGAGGGACACCCCTCTCCCTTAGTCTCTCTTTTGCTTATGTTTTTGGCTCACAAGGGTAGCATGCATGCTTAGTTGTTTTTTATTCCATTTCAGAGGTTTTTGGATGTTATTTGGTTGTATTACATCACTGTTTTTGGTCGGATTAATGGTCCATTTCATGAATCATATGCTTGCCTTATAATCCCATGTTTTGGCCTAAAATGTACTATGTTGTAGCATGTCATTTTAGCATGAATTTGGTTTGGTTCTAAGAAGGTTTTAGCATTATTTTGTCATGCTTAAGGTCTGTCTTGGGTCTTTGGAGTCATGCTTGCCATGCTTTATATAGCCTCTTTGCATTGTGGCTTGTGGGCCTTGAGTGTGTGAGTCATTGGCTTGCATTACCTAGGCTATTTCAGTGATTTGGAATCACTTATTATGCCATTTCAGTCCATGTTTTGTGCTTACATGCTTCCATTTGTTACCCTTTCAATGCCTTGAAGAGATGTGGTCTTATGCTCCATGTTTGGGGCTTTTGTTCATGCCTATGTGTTTGAGGCTTTGGGCTGCCATATCAGAGGTTTTTGGGGCTCATTTTTGCGTGATAAAACTCTGTTTTGCATTGGAAAATCCATGCCATGTTTGCTTGGGGTAGGTATTGAGTAAGGCTTTCTATGTGGCCTTGAATGTCTTCTATTTCGCATCCATTCCCTAGCATGTTTTGGCATCATCCTTCGCATGCTTTTCAGAGTTTAACATGAGTGCTTCATGTCCATTTTTGTCATCTTTGAGTGTTCTTGAGAGTTGCCTTTCATGCCTTAGTCTTAGGCCTTTCGGTTGGCATGTTTATTTTACATGATTGGCACCATTATTTTAGTATTCTTGGCCACTGTTTTGGGATGGGCTGAGGCCTCCCATTTCAATCTAAGTCCACCATTGCGTGTTTTCACGTATTGCATTACTTTGGTTTCATGCTTGCATTGTATCATCTTTGCACATTTGCATGTCGTTTAGCTAGTTGCATTTCGTATCCTAGCTTGCATGATAGGTTGCATTGCATTGTATCTTGCATGTTTCGCACATTACATTTGGCATGTCTTGTTAACTTAACTTCATGTTGCATATTTGACCCATTTTGCATGCTTGAGCCACATTGCATACTTGCATTACATTTTGCTTGGTTTGGGGTGTCCAACCAAGCATGGAGAATGAGGGGCGTCCGTACTCAAAGTGACGTAACGCGCCTCAATCCTCGGTCGCCAATGTCCTTGATCTCAATATGATAGGGCATAAGGCATTCATTTGTTTTGTTGCATGCATTTACATTGATTTGCAAACTCGGTGCCTTTGGCCATCATGCATCGAGATGTGTGATTGGTGGCCCGAGTACCGAGGGCCATACTCCCTTGAGTCCATAACATGATAGGCAGAGTGGCCATGCACACATTCCTTTGAAATTCCCATGCCATGCACTGTCTGTCCTCTGCTGTTGTCAAAACAGCGTTCTGCAGGAAGTAATGGCCGGCCGGCCACTTACAATGCCGACCGGCTACCAAAGTTCAGCCGATGGTTCAATTTTTGGCCGATGGCCACATTCTCATAGCCGGTAATGCTCTATCATGGCCGGTGGCATCCCACAACACTCAGGGAGTTATTCAGAAGGGTCCTGGAAACTTTCATATTTTTCAGAGGAGTAAGGCAGTGTAAACAGAGGCAACAGTGGCATGGCCGTGAGTTTCCGAGCAAGGCGAGTCAAGCATGTATCATCCACGCATTCCGAGGCAGGGCTGCGGCCATTTTCTTTTTGTAATTAATTTGTTAATTAATTAGGAGTTTTGTAATATTTAATTAGCTAGAGTAGTTAGTTATTTATTCGGACTGTATAATTTATTCGGACCCTCCGAGCGAGGGCAATTGTGTAAATAAGTGTGTGTGAGTGTGTGTATGTCTTCTAACCCCCACTCTTTCTCCCTTTTACTTACCTGCTTTCAATGGTTAGTATTAGGACATATTTAAATTAGCATACATGATGCCATGCATGCGTGCATTCATTCATCTGTATTACATGCACCGGGCTCGGCACATCATACTAACTGCATTGTATTTCAATTCCAAGTTGAATACGTGTTAGTTGTAGCATCATCATATGCCATCTTAGAATAGCCGAGCCTATTGTAGTTGCATCTTGCATGTATTGCATTAGCCATCTTCACATGAACTAGATCATGCATATGATTACTAACTAGTTTCTGTTTGGCTTGGAGTACTAGGTGAGCATTTATGCTTTAGCATCTCGCATATGTGGAATGTTAACATGATAGCATGCTTACCATGAGGCTATGTGTTTATGTGATATAACTGCTTGAATGCCTGTGGTGAAGGTTGGGTTACTTAAATTGGAACAATGCATTGAATGCGAGTTTTTGTTGTGCGCATCACATAGTAAATCTAGGCTAATAACCAGAATAAGAGCACATAAGGTTTTCAAAACGAGATATCATGGTTAGTAGAGGCCGATCTTTGGATCAGGCGAGCGGGGGTGCTCATAGCTGACCTTCCCCAATCGTACCCAAGTTCCCGAGCCGAGACAACTTTGTGATGACGGACACGTGGCCTTAGGCAACGAGTCAGGGTTTCCTAAATTTCCTCAAAATAAAATATTTAGGTGGCGACTCTGTATCTGGCAAAGCAGTCCATGTTTGGCACTTCTTTCAAAAAAATCAGTTTTCAAAAACAATTTGCCGGATTTGGACTCTTTGACGATTCATCGGTCTTGCATTGCACTCTGCGAGATTAGATACAGGACCGTGACATTGAGTCCTGAATTGTAGTGAGCCCAACGAACAAAACGGGATTTTCCCGGGACGTTCGGGGACGTCTACACATTGCAGAAAATGTAAAAGTGAAGTACATACCTCTTGTGCCTGATGAGAGAGGTGGGACTCTGGCTCCCGCAGTAATAGATCTACAGGTGCTCGCTCAACAATGTCAGTA
The DNA here is from genome assembly GCA_030407325.1 of Camellia japonica. Taxonomy (NCBI): domain Eukaryota; kingdom Viridiplantae; phylum Streptophyta; class Magnoliopsida; order Ericales; family Theaceae; genus Camellia; species Camellia japonica. The sequence goes on along the minus strand of JAPPVO010003364.1, from coordinate 10,731 downwards.
AAGTGGTAGAAAACGGTCCGAGGAAGGATGTGCGCCGGAGGGTCATACCTCTCGAGAACAAATGGCCGAATCCTCGGAGGTAAAGACATAATTTCTGGCTCCCCTCCGGCACTTGGAGGACCTCCGCCCTGAGGAAAATGACCTGCCATCTCAAGAAATCTGCAAAAAGGAGCAAAAATGAGCCAAAATTGGAAAAAGTCAACAAAAGTCAACTCTTGGGAAATGAAAAAGTCAACAAAAGTCAACTCCCGAGAAAATGTTCCAAATGTTGAGACAAACTTACCTCAAGTGGTGAAAATGGGAAAAGAAGCTCCGAAATCAAATTTTAATCGGTCCAAAGTGAAGAAAACCGAAAGATTTCGCGAAACAACTTTGCGTGGGGCATTGGAAAATGCGTATAGAGCGCAGATCTGAGAGGGAAAATGGTCTAGGAAGGAGGAGGAGCTAATTTTGGACCTGAAGTTGTGAGGAAAAGTGTTTTGGCCAAGTGCATTTAAAGATCTGAATGTAAATGTACCAAACTGCCCCTGTTTTTGGCTAGGTGGTCGGCCGACCACCTTTTCTGGTAGGCCGACCACCCCCCTTCACCAAACCTGGTCGGTGGCCTCCTTACTTGGTCGGTGGCCCTCCTAGGTGGTCTCCAATGCCTCTTTGAGCTCCCTGCAAATTTTGGTGGTGATCGGAGTCCCCGGCTCTCGAGAAAGTACAAGGAAAGTGCATTTTCCAGCGCGAAATCCCTCCACGGGAACTTCAACTCCAACTTTCGATGCGTATTTCATCGTTACTCACCGAGAGCGAGGTCTATCCCTTTTGAATACATTGTGACCCCTCTGGGAGGTAAACCGGAGGTCGCCATTGAGTTGTCCTCGTCAAAGCTTGCATTTCTTTACTCGGTGTTTTATTTTAAACATGCTCGTAAAGTCGCACTTATCTTGCATTGATTATGCATGCCACTCGCATTGTTGTGCATGTTTCACTGGTATGGTCATACCGCCTTGCTTAACTTGCATTATCACGCGTGCTCCTCTTGCATTGCGATGCACTTTCCCATCGGCACCATGTTTGTCTGCATTCGATGTAGTATTGAACATGTGTTGCCAACTATGTTGTGCTTGTTAAGTTTCTCTCTTTTGCAGGCACGATATTGTATGTACGGTTCATTTGAAGCTGGTGCGACCAGACGAGCCGCACAGGTATTGTATCTTCTCCGTGTGAGACATGGCGAGAATTGAATAATTATCCACATTCTTTTCTACATGAAATGTAGTTGCTGCTTCGCATTCTTGCTTAAAACTGTTTCATCTATTGTGAATACTTGCTTCATTACAGCTTGCTGCTTTGCAAGATCATGAGTTACGTTCGACTTGGTGCATCTTCGTTTTGCATTTTGCCCCCGCCTGTGGGCATGCCTGCGGGCACATCTCTTTGTTTATCTTGCCTGTTTGTTTATCTTGCCCATTTTTGACCGACCTTAAGACTCAGACGTCGCCGATTGAGTGCTTGGTGATGATGCATATTGTGCTCGTTCTGAGGTTGCGGAGTCTCGGCTAAGAGCCTTGCCTCCGGACTTCGGGACTCTTTTGTGCTTTACCTCGATTTTTGAACCAGGACCTATTTTCTCTGTTTTCTCTTCCCGAAGGGAGGGAGAGGTCTCGAAGACCATCTCTTAGTGGCCGTAGGCTACGTTTCGTGGTCGTAGGCCACTATTCCCGTTTGGAGACCAATTTCCGGTTTCGAAGCCGTCGGCCGTGCGCCTCGGTTCAGGACCGCTTAACTTTCTCCATTTCGTCCGATTTTTGGCACACACCTTGTTCCCTCTCCCTAGAGGGACACTGTGGCCCGGGAGACCACCTTTGTGGTCATACGCCACCTCCGGTGCTTAATAGTCAGTTTTCGGGGCCCCCGGCTGCGCATTTTGGCCCCCGAACCCTCGTTTTGCATCGGCGTGGGTTCATTTTTGGCATGGACCCTAGTTTCATTGTTAGAAAGGTGGTAGTATGGTGGGAGACCACCTTTTCTTCTTGGAGACCACATTTCCCCGATCGGCCGGTTTTTCTTGGCAGGTAGGTGGTCTCCCTCATTTTTGAGCCACAATTTCGGGTCTCCCATACCACCATTATGTTGCATTCATCTGGGAGGCCACCAATAAGGGTAGGCCGACCACCTTTGTTGATTGAACCTTTTGACCCCTTGGTCTCTTTCACTTTTGAGCCACAATTTCGGGTCTCCCATACCACCATTGTGTTGCATTCATCTGGGAGGCCACCAAACTGGTATGGCCGACCACCTTTTCAACCTGACCCTTTTGACCCCTGGTCGGCCGACCAGGGGGAGTGGCCGGCCGACCATCTTAACTGGTCGGCCTGCTTCCTGCTTTTTGGTCTCACTGGATGTGTTCCAGCTGTGCCAGCTGGGAGCCATTTGATGTATCCTCCATAAACATCTTGGTTTGAGGCTTCCAAAGGAAGCTTTAGCCCCTCTTCTCTATAAAGGGAAGGGCCCTCTTCCATTGCTAGGGTTCACAATTTTGTTTAAGGCTCATGCATAAACATCTCTTTGTATCTCTCTCATTTAGCTTCAAAGGTTGAAGTTCTTGGCCCCATTGCCCTACACCTCCAAGCACAACACCTCCACTACCATCCTAAGTACCTTGGATCTTTTTCAAAGGTTAAGAGCTCACTTTCTTGGTCCAGAGCTTGTTGCATTGCTGTGCTACAAGGGTAAGTCACCATTTCCCTCTTTGGAGCTTTATTTTGCTTCATTCTTTAGCCTTATTTTCAAGCATTTTTGGACTTCATCATAAACTAAAAAAAGTCTTATTTTGAGCTCCTCTTCAAGTTTGATTAAGGTCATTTTTTTGTTGGGGGTCATCTACCCCCTTGCATGCTTCATTTCCTCATGTTTTGAGCTATGCATTAGAGCATTTGTGTTGGCCTTGGTTTGGCCTTTTAGCCACTGAAATCCAAAAGATTTTCAGTGGCTAACATGTGTCTTTGAGCTTCAAAATCAGAGAGGGGTGACCCTCTCACCCCTTATTCTCTTTACTAGCTTTGTTGGCCTTACGAAGGAGCCTCTATTTGCATGTTTCGAAGCCATGCTCCAGGCCATTTTTGATGAGTTTTGTGACCTGCATGACCTCTTTCTAGAGGTGGTTTGGCCATATTAAGTGTTCATTATGCATGTGTAGAGTAATCTTCTTCACGGCCTTTCAAAGGGGCTTTCACTTGCATGCTTCCTAGACTAATTTCAGGACCTTTTTGGTGGGTTTTAGGACCCTCATAACCTCTTTCCAGAGGTTGTTTTGCCATTTTGTATGTCTATCTTATATGGGTAGAACAACTCCTTGCATGGCCCTCCAAAGCAGCCTATCATTCTTGCATGCATTGACTGAGTTTCAGTGGGTTTTTGGGCATATTTTGGCATGGCATACTTCTGTTTTTGGCTGGTTTGGTGATCTCTCATATGCTTCATATAGTTGTAGTACAACTCATGGTTCGCTAACTTTCTTTGCATGCTTTGTTGACCCTTGATTTTAGCACTTTTTGGCCTTGCCTTAAACTGATTTTGTGCATATTTTGGACTGCCTTAACTCTGTTTTTGGGTCTCATGGTCGAACGATCCTTGTTTTGCATGCTTGTAGTTCAATACACTTGCCTAGCTTTGAGATTTGAGGTCTATTGCATGCATATACTTAGGTGTTTTCATGCTTTGGGGTCATTTTGCATCATATTTTACAGCCTATGTGAATTCCATATCCTTATGTTTTCTCCTCTTTAAGTGTGCTTGAGAGTTGTGCTTGTATGCCTCATTTACCGACCATTGAATGAGCTTCATTTCTTTGCATTCCGAGCCATTATTTTAGGCCATTTCCCCACTATTTCAGACCTGCCTAGGGTCTATTTGGGGTTGGTTTTGCCACTGGTGCATTGCTTTGTGTACCTCTAGTGTGACGCACTTCACTAGTTTCGGTATTCGGGCCATCTAGCTTACATTGTGTGACATACTTGCATGTTTCGGGAGCATCTTTTATGCCATTTCAGAGCTGCATCATGTGCCATCCTATGCCATATTTCATTCCTTGCCATGTCTTGTTAGAGTTGCATGTTGTGCCTTAGGATCGGTCCTTTGCATTCGTGCATGTTTGCATGTATTTCGATTGTCTCATTTTCATCATATGGCCACTGATGTGAGTGTGGCTGAGGTCCACTCATATTGGTGTAAGTCCATCTTGCATTGTGTATGCCATTTTAGTCCATAGCATTGTGTATGCTAGGTTGCATGTTAGTCGCATTGTGTATGCCATCTCATTGCATTGTGTTTGGGATAGGAGTTAGCCCAAACACGGGAAACGAGGGACGTTTCGTACTCCAAGTGACGAAACGTGTCTCAATTCCTAGTCACCGACACTCTTCACTGTCCATGATAGAGTTGTTGGCTTTACTTGCTTATATGTGCATTCATTTCACATCGAGTCGTGCAATTCGACTCCTCGGCCATCATGCATCGAGATGCGTGATTGGTGGCACGAGGATCGAGGTGTGCATACATATGTGAAAATACTTTGCCATGCCCCTTTCTTGCCCTCTGTTGCAACAAACCAGAAATCAGCAGCCTTCTAGAGCTTTGCACAGTATTCCGGGATTAATTGCAAACAAAGGCAAATCGGGGCATCGCGAGGAATTTCCCGACGAGGCAGCTCGAGCATGCATGCATCTTTCATCATTCGGAACAGAGCTGAGGCGGTCCATTTAGCTTGCATGCTAATTTACTTACTTTCCTAGTTAATTTGTTAATTAATTAGGGTTTTGTAATATTTAATTTATTCAGACTGTAATTATTTATTCGGAATGTGTTATTTATGTGGACCCTCCGAGCGAGGGCACAATTGTAATAAGTGTGCATGTGTGTGATGTATGTCTTCCAACCCCACGTCTTTCTCCCTTTTATTTACCAGCTTATGATGGTTAGATTAGGGCATGTTTCAATTAGCATACTTATGCTCGCATGTTTTGCATCCATTCATCTGTCTTGCATGCACCAGGCTCGGCGCATCATACTAACTGCATCGTATTTCAATTCCAAGTTGAATACGTGTTAGCTGTAGCATCTCATATGCCATTCTTAGAATAGTCGAGCCTATTATAGTTACATTTTTGCATGTGTTGCATTAGGCATTTCTGTATAGTTAGGATCATGCATTGATTTCTAACATAGCTTCTGTTTTGGCTTGGAGTACTCGGTAAGTGCTTATGCTTTAGCATCCTTGCATGTGTGTGAGTGACTGCCATGATAGCATGCTTACCATGAGGCTATGTGCTTATGTGATATACCTGCCTGAATGCCTGTGGGTGAAGGTTGGATTATCTAAATTGGAATAATGCATTGACTGTGAGTTTTAAAGCCCACTTGAGAGTGGCAAATCATCGTGTTTTCTAAAGCCCACCTGAGGGTGGCAAATCCACATTTTAGCCTACTTGCGAATAGCAAACCGTTTTCAAAACAAACATGAGATGTTTCATTCCAATTCAGGCGATCCAGTCTATATTTGTATGCTGTGCGCATCACATAGTAATTCTAGGCTAATAAACCAGAATAAGAGCACATAATGTTTTCAAAACTTGGTATCATGGTTAGTAGAGGCCGATCTTTGATCGGCTGAGCGGGGGTGCTCACAAAGTGACCTTCCCCAATCGTACCCAAGTTCCCGAGCCGAGGCAACTTTGGTGATGACGGACACGTGGCCTTAGGCACGAGTCAGGGTTTCCTAAATTCCCCCAAAATTAAATATTTAGGTGGCGACTCTGTATCTGGCAAAGCAGTTCATGTTTGGCACTTCTTTCAAAAAATCTGTTTTCAAAAACGATTTGCTGGATTTGGATTCTTTGATGATTCATCAGTCTTGCATTGCACTCTGCGAGATTAGATACAGGACCGTGACATTCAGTCCTGAACTGTAGTGAGCCCAATGAACAAAACGGGATTCCCTCCCGGGACGTTCAGGGTCGTTTACACACAGCTGGAAGCAACTCAGGAAGACAAAACAGGAGGGAGTAGGCCGACCAGTTCAAGTGGTCAGCCAGCCACTTTTTGTGGTCTGCCAGCCAGGTCAAAAGGTCCAACTCAAAACTAGGAGGTCGGCAGTGTTGACGTCCCCGAACGCCCCGGGAGGGTTAAGTCCCGTTCCGTTCATATTGGGGTCACTACAGTTCATGGGCTCAAATGTCACGGTTCTTAATCTTGAACCAAAGAGTCCAAATCCGGCAAATCGATTTTGAAAACAGATTTTTTGAAAGAAGTGCCAAACATGGACTGCTTTGCCAGATACAGAGTCGCCACCTGAATATTTTTTAAATGGGAAATTTAGGAAACCCTGACTCGGTGCCAAAGGCCACGTGTCCGTCATCACCAAAGTTGCCTCGGCTCGAGAACTTGGGTACGATTGGGGAAGGTCACTTCGTGAGCACCCCCGCTCGCCCGGTCAAAGACCGGCCTCTACTAACCATGATATCCGTTTTTGAAAACGTTATGTGTTCTTGTCCCGATTATTAGCCTAGAATTACTATGTTATGCGCACAGCAAACAAGTATAGACTAGATTGCCTAATTTGGAAACAAGCATTGCATATCCGTTTGTTTTTTGAAAAGCGCTTTAGAGTTTGCTACTCGCAAGTAGGCTAAAACACGGATTCAACGAGTTTTTTCCAACTCAAACAATCCAACCTTCACCCACAGGCATTCAAACAGTTTATCTCATATAAGCACTTAGCCACATGGTAAGCATACTGTCATGGCAACATTCACACGCATGCGATATGCTAAAGCGAAAATACTTACATCGTACTCTGTGCCAAAAACAATAAACTAGTTAGCAAACATGCATGTCCTAGTTCATGTTAAGTGGCTAATGCAACACAAGCAAAATGTGATTAGGATAGGCTCGGCTAATCTACGATGACATGTGAAATGCTACAACTAACACGTATTCAATTTGGAAATTGAAATACAATGCAGTTAGAATGATGCGCCGAGCCCGGTGCATGTAAGACAAATGTATGGATGCACGCATGCTATCATACTGTATGCTAATTTAAATATGCCCTAATCTACCATCGTAAGCAGGTAAATAAAAGGGAAGAAAGAAGTGGGGGTTGGAATGCATACACACACACACCCACCCTTATTACAGATTTGCCCTCGCTCGGAGGGACCAAATAAATATTACAGTCCAAACAATAAATAAATAAATTATTACAAAATTTCTAACTATCAAATTAAATCCAATATAAAAAGAAAGGGGTCTCAGCCCTGCCTCGGGATGCGCGAATGATGCATGCTCGATCCAACTTGCCCGGAAAACCCGCACCATACCACTGCTGCCTCTGTTCTTGCTGCCCTGTCTCTCCAAAAATTGCCAAAGTCTCAGAACACCTTCCTTGCATACTTCTGTACACCACCGGCTGGAGGAAGTGCCACCGGCCAGATAAAATTTCCATCGGCTGCTTAGGAGGTTATCGGCCACCCATATAGTGCCGGTCGGCACTCTATACTGCCGGTCGGCAGAAAATTCCTGCAGAAGACAGTTTTGACAGCAACAGCAGACAAGCAGTGCATGGTATGGGATTTTGAGCATATGTAAGCATGGCCAATGCTTCCTATCATGCATGGGACTCACGGAAGCATGAGCCTTGGTTCTTGGGCCATCAATTATGCAACTTGGTGCATGATAGCCTAAGGAACCAAGATTGCATTTTAATGTCAATATGCATGCAACACACAAATGAGACCAAGACCCTGTCATGTATAGATCAAGGGCCTTAGTGGCCAAGAGTTGAGACAAGTTGCACCACTTGTAGTGTGAACTCCTCCCAACCCTTACACTTGGTTTGACACCCCAAACCAAGACATGGAATGCATGTATACAACATGGCTCGAATGATGCAATATGACATAAAGTGCAAGACATACCAAATGCAATGCAACATGTTATGGCAAGTGTGCAATACTAGGCATGCAAGATGTAAGGTATAACGCAAACATGGACAATTCTTGTAAAAGAACTAGCATATAACAAGGCTTTGCTAATCAAGCATGCAACAAACATGTTTCAAGCAAGCAATAGTAGCCTTAAACCATAATGGGACAGACCTCAAACCTCCCCAAAACAGTGGCAAAAAATGCCCAAAATGATGGACCAATACTCATGCAAACATGCAAGCAAATGGGCCCAAAACCAAGGCATAAACAAGGGGCTTTTCACTACCACCAACATGACTATTCATAGCATGTATTAGGCCACCAAAAATAGATTTCTAGCATGCAAAAAAAAAAAAACAAACACACCTTTGACATGATAGTCCCAAATGCCTTAAATATGCAAGCATGCACAATGTCCATTCCTAGGCATAAAAGACCAATGTTTCAAAGCATGAAAGGCATGACAAATGGGGACATATAAACATGGTATAGGGACTGAAATAACATATCAAATGATTTCAAATCATCTAAATAACCTAACCAATGCATATACATGGATCACATCCTCAAGGCTTACAAGCAACAATACAAAACAACTACATTAAGCATGCCAAAAATGGTAAAACCAATGGCCAACAGACCTAAAACAAGACAAATGATGGCCAAAAACTTCAATAAGTCAAGCCAAAACATGAGGATATACAAGGCCAAACCCATGGCACATTTCTAGGCAAAATGGAGGATTACAAAGCAAGTATACAAAGCATGCTAAGGACCACAAAACCACCATTAGACAGAGATGTAACATGCTCCAAAACATCCAAAAAAAACTCTGAAATGGCGCCAAAACAAGCAAGCATGCATGTTCCCTTTTAAGCCAAAGACAAAGGCAAAAGAGGGACAAAGGGGAGAGGGGTGTTCCTCCCCTATACAAGACTTCAAACCACCTCTTTACCACTAAAAACCCACTGGTTTTCAGTGGTGAAAGGACCCAAAAGAACAAGGCAAATAAGGCTCAAAGTAAAGACACCAAATAGGCCAAAATAAGGCCTAAAAGGGTGAGTTTGCACTCAAACCACAAAATGACCTTAATGAAAGTTCAAAAGCAAGAAAATCTAAGACTTTTTTCAGTTATACACAAAGCTCAAAACACAAAGCAAGATAGGTAAAAACTTGTTGCAAAAATGGGGAATCTAAAGTAAAGTGCTCACCCTTGAAGAACACTTGAAGAACAGTGGTGCAGCCCTCTTCTAATGATCAAAACAGTCCAAAATCTCAACAAACAACCCTCCAAGTCCCTCAATCTCGAACTAAGGTGTAATGGTGTGTGTATTGGTGCAAAAGTGAGGTAAAAACACACTATTTAGGCTTAAAACACACACAAGATGGAGAGAGAGATAATATAGAGAGAGAGAGAGAGATAAACAGATATAGAGATACACAAGCTCTGATTTTTTGATCAAGAATGGCCAACCCCTCTCAAAGGGAGAGAGATGGTGTTATATAGGCCAAGACCAAACCAAATAACTTAATGGCTAAGCAAAGAGAAAGGTTCAAAGGGGGCAAAAAGGTCTAGGCTTCTTGGGGAAGCTAAGACAGCTGGCCAAGCTTCTCCAAGAAGCTTGGCCAAAGGTTCAAGCTTCTAGAAGCTTAGAGGGTTCAAAGGTGCAAAGTGGTCACACTTATGCACGGGGAATGTGATGGTGCATTCCAGCTGGCACAGCTGGCATGCACCATGCCTCAGGGCTTCAAAGGGTGCACGCCGGCCAGCCAAAGGGATCATCGACACAAAAAAGTGCCGATCGGCAACATATATTGCCGACCGGCCAAATATTTTAACAAAACAGTGCTGGCGGTATACATATGCGGCCGGTGATGGTAGGGAAGGGCCGGTGGTGTGTGGGGATGGCCAACAAGCCATTCCCTTCCTTCGAGACAAAAACACAAGTGTTTGGTGCCAAAACCAAACACGAAGCAGTCGAGTCAGGAGGTCCTGAGACGAGGCGCGCTGCCAAGGCCTCCGGGACCCGAACGAACACAAACACGGATAATCACCGTGTGTTCAAACGGTGACGTCCAAGTCTTGAGGACGGTCAAAAATGGGGTGTCTACAGTTGCCCCTCTTTGACAGAACTCGAAAGTCATAACAATGACGGGAGTGAATGTGCAAGCCCAGAGACGACCCATTTTTGACAAGGCCGAAGACTTGGACAATCATGCAAGACAAACAAGGTATGCGCCCGAAGGCAGGGGCAAAATGCACCGAAAATGCAAGAAGCCGAGCATAACTTATGATATGCAAAGAAAGCTGTAATGAAGCACGCATGCGACAGTTTTAAGTTAGCATACACCAGACACACTACAATGCAGAAAGGATGTAAGAGAATTATGCAATTCTCAATACGTTCTCACTCGGAGGATACAATACATGTCCGGTTCGTCCGGTTGCACCGGCCTCAAATGAGCCGTACATACAATATCGTGCCTGAAAAGAAAGCAAACTAACAGGTACAATGTTGTTAGCAACATGCATAACAATGCAATCGGAGTGCGCGACAACGCACACGCAGTGTGTATAGAAAAATAGCGGGATTGAACACTGTGAGTAAAGCATGCACGCATGCAAGCAATGTGTATGGAAAGAGAACTTGAACACATGTAAGTAAAGCAATGCACACATGCACGCAATGTGGATATAAAGGGAACTTGAACACATGTAAGTAAAGCAATGCACGCATGCACGCAATGTGTATATAAA